>LDKF01002878.1:0-14900 GCA_001026735.1 Rotylenchulus reniformis | reverse complement strand
ACTTTTCGAGAGAAAAAACCTAAACTGATAATCAGGACAAAATAAGGAAATAATAGTTTCGACGGTTTTTTGAAATTCTGAATTGTGTGAAAAATCTTGCGAATTTTTTTTCTGAAAAAATCGTTTTTACGCTTTGATGGTAGTTGATAATACATTACACAAAGTTAAAACAATTCATTAGAGATCGGCAAAATCTTAAAACCTGGGTCTGGGTTCTGGGTCTGGGTTTCAAGAAAACCTGGGTCTGGGTTTTCTGGGCAAAAAACCCAGAAAAACCCAGACCCAGAAAAAACCCAGGTCAAAATGGGCCTGGGCCCAGTCTGGGTTCTGGGTTTTTTCAAAAACTAAATTTTTTTCAGACTCTAGACCTAAATTTCAGACTCTAGACCTAAAATGTATACAAAGATTTTTGAATCCGGAAATTCTTTGAGTTAAGAGATGTTTTGTCGTTGAGGATATTTCGTTTTTGTAATGGAATGTCTTTTCCACTCCCATGCTAAACATGAGAATGGGAAAAGCGAAATAGTGTAGACGGCAGTTGGCTAGGAAAAAATGCAGGAAAATCGTGTTGATAAAAAAATATTTAAATGTAGACCCCATCCTTAGGGGTGCTTGTTACCAGCCAAGACCCCCATTCTTAGGGGTGTATTTTGCTCGAAATTTCGAGCAAAATCTCGAAACACGAAACTCGAAACGAAAAAAACTCGAAATTCGCGAAACTCGAAACACGAAACTCGAAATTTCGCCCACCCCTGATTGGAACTGTCCGATTTCTTAAGAATATAATAATAATAATATAATCAGCGTAAATAATCCTGAGAACCGCAAATTTTTTTTTAGCTCCGCGATTTTATGACGCGCATCCATGTTGCAATAAAATATATCCTTGCCTGATTTTCCTTTTCTCTGTGCATTACTTTTACTGTAGCGGAATACAATAAGGAATTCGCTGCAGAAAATCCCTTATTCAAAGCGTTTCTCACGAGCGGCTATTTTCATTTTAATATTTTTCAAAAAAATTCGGGATCCCGATCGGGATTGAAATTCTGAATTTCGGGATTCGGGATCCCGCTTCGGGATCGGGATTGGCCATTTCGGGATTTCAATCCCGAATCCCGATCCCGAAGCTTCGGGATCCCGGCCGGGATCCCGATCCCGCTCAACCCTACGTGAAACCATTCTACTTGTAAAATTGTTGGAGTTTGCATAAGTGCAAAATTTGTGACGACCGAAAAATCATAAATTGCAAAACCGAAAGTGGTATGAACGATAAGTCCTAAAATTGCAATGACACCAAAATCCTAAATTTGCAGGGGACCGAACAGTAAAAAGGTCACAAAACTAACAATCCGAAAGTTCTGGAATCCCGAAATGCTTCCGGAGCGAACATAACTGACCTTCTTCCTCAGTTGCATGAGCATCCATCAGGTCGCGACTGTTTAAATCGCGTGGAAATGTCAGAGATTTTGTCAGGTTGTCGGAAAATCGAATGCCCGGGTTGCCCTGCAAATGGAGATGTTCCAGGGCGGGGAATTGGCTCCCATCGAACTCCTCCAACTCGTTGTCCGACAAGTCCAACGTGTTCAGCGACTTCAGCTGTATGTTCGGCGACACTTCGAAATGTCGCAAATTGTTGTCGCTAAAGTTCAGGAAGGCCAGCGGGACAGCCGGCTTCGTAGGGGCCAAAGGCTGGAAGTTGCGGATCCTGTTGTGGGCCAAGTCTAACGAGATGAGTTGCGGGTACTGCTCGAACAAGTTGTCGGGCAACCGGTCGATGGAGTTGTGCGACAACTGCAGCGACTGCAGGGAGCGACCGCGCAGAGCGGAAGGCCAGCGGCGGAGGCGGTTGTGTCGCGCGGAAAGCACGCGCAGCGCGGAAGGCTCGCCGCGGTCGCCGGGCACGATGTCGCTGAGCGAGTTGCGGTCCGCATACAACCACTTCAACCGGTCGCATCCGTCCAAGTGCAACACGCCTTCTGAAAAAATTGGAAATATTGTCGCAACTTTAAGGCTTCATCCTTATGCTCCTCTTATCTTGAAATTCACAATTTACTTGCGCACTAATTGGACCTCAAACGCGAAATCCCTTAGTCGCAACATTTATATATGTGTTACAATCTTATCGCAATTAAACCAATCCATAGTGCAAATCGAGCAACCTTTCAGGTCAAGGCTCACCTAATTACCAGCCACAATTTGGACCCCTTATCACAATTCAAAATTGGCAATTCTCATGCACATCTGCTGACCGCGCAATTTCGTGTCGTAAAACCCGTATAAAACAAGCTTAAAAGTCACAAGTTGTGTGACTACATGGGCCACAAGCTCACCTAGCCACAAGTTCAGACTCGCGGGAAATGCTTTATTTCGCCTACAACAATTTCGCCTACACGTTTAAAAAAACCAACTTCTAGACTTGGGCGCTTGGAATTAAGTTTTGGAACTAGTTTGGGGGAGGGTGTCTATCTAACATTTTCGGTTATCTATTTGCTTAGAAGTTAGTTTTCTAGATGTGTAGGCGAAATTTTTTTTAGGCGAAATAAAGGTTAAGCTCCTCGCGTAACCTTGTGCAACTTTCCGTTAGTCGCAATCTGGCACCCTTATCATAACTCTCGCACTGGTAATTCGCGTGCGCAACCAAAAAGTTGCAATTTATGCAAGATAGTCCCAACTTGCGCTCTTCAATCCAATTAAGTCGCGAGTTTCGCATGCAACTGACCCAGGCCCATGTCGGAGATGTCCAGCCATTGCATGGAATAGGAGCACAGCGTGCCGCGACGGAAGTTATGCGGCGGTGCCGGCCAATCAATGCGCGTGCCATGCAGGTCCAGCAGGCGAAGCGCAGCGAGCGTGGGCAACACGGAAGGATGGACGCGCAAGGCGGAGTTGTTGCCGAGGCGCAACTCCTCCAGCGCCGCCAAATGCAGGTCCGGTATTTGCGGAATCGCGCATTTCAAGGGGCGGTGATCCTGCTCATAAAGCGCATTTTTGCGACCGCGTCCATCTGACGCTTACCTCTTGCGCGTTTGCGTCTTTCGAACCAAATGTCCAATGCGTTGAGTTGATTGCACGCAACGCTGCATGCTCCAGACGTAAGTCCTTTGTCGGCGGCCATGGCCATTGCGTGTCTTCCGGACACCATGGGTTCCCGCTCAAGTCCAGCCGGCCCAGCGAGTGCATGCGGTCGCTGAGTTCCACGCGCGTTGCATGCAATCCATTGCGTGCTAGGGACAACTCACGCAGGTCAGCGAGTGGCCGAAACAGCGCCTGAGGTAAGTCTGCTGCGGCGCCCAGCAGTTGGTTGTCCTCAAAATGCACGCTGTGCAGGCGAGATAGTGGCGCGAATGCCAGAGGATGCAGCGGCTCCTGCAGCGTGCAGTGCTGCACGCGCAGCGAGCGCAGACGCGAGTGGCTGGCGAAGTGGGGAAGTGCGCCCAGGCTCAGGTTCTGCAGCGTCAGCGACTCGGCCCATTCAGGCAAGCGGACCAACTGTAGTCGGAATTGTGGCGCGCGCGTGTTCTGGTGAGGCATGCAGTGCACCGCGCGCGAGCGTGCATCACAAGTGCATACGCGGCAGATGGGCAGGCGCGAGTCTCCCGTATCCTCTGTAGAACTTGGCGGATCAGCGGTGATCAGCAGTCCGATCAGCGGCAATACCAATGGGATCAGCATCTTTTTGCTACCAGAACTAAAATTAGAAACAAGATCAAAAAAGGCATTGTATATATGGAATTGGAATTATTTTGTGTAAAACCTTTTGTTTAAAAATTCCTACCAAAATCCGTTTTCTTTTTTTCCGGATCCTGAGTTCCTGAGGCATTTTTTTCTGATTTTCGTGATCCTGTCCAAATTTCTCGTAAGCTTCCCTCATCAGTTCCCTATAAAACCTTTTAAAACGGATTTTTAATACTGTAATAAATGGAGAGCATTGCCAAGGATCTGGGCCATCAATTCTGGCCAACCTGGTCATTAGGCCTTTGACACTCTTCAGAGGATGTCCACCGGAGACTTAGACCGTCGCTATGGCAAGGGCTAATGAATAATGAGGGTGTGATGACCACCACCACCACCCCATAATGGCCAATAACGGGGGATCCCAAAAACTTTTATACCCTATAAAAATGTGAAAATGATGCAAAAAGTCCTTATTTATTCATTTATTTATTTTTGCTGTTATAATGCAGAAATGGCGCATTGTTGGGGTTGGTTTTGGGGGGAGGGGGAGGGAAATGGACCACATTGGCATCAGGGAAGGGCCAAATTTGGCCCCAAAAAGTCGGAGACGTGCCATAGGGCACCATGAGATAACACAGGCAACAACGGCACTAATTTTGGCCATTGATGCCCCATGGCAAAGCAAAAGCAAAATGGAAATTTGGTGGGGGGGGGGAGCGAAGGATTGTATTTCTGTTTTGATGATTTCTTAAAACTTATTGTTCCAATGCCAAAATTTCATTCTCTGGGACCGTGAGTTCCAAAAAAGGGGGCCAGAAAATATATCTACATTAGTCATTTCAACGCTGGGTTCAAATTTTGGGTTTGTTGGAATTTCCAAACAAGTTTATAGTTTATAGGCCACGAATTTTTCAAAAAATTGGGGCATTGAACATTTTTATCCTTGGGAAGACTAATGAGTTTGCCCTTCTAAAAACTATAAAATATCTTAAATGGAAAAAATGTAAAGTTGGCATTTGCAGGGAACCCGACCACAACAACGGCACCCGCGGTGGTACAACCCGCAGCGGCAGACACCACGACGACGACGGTGCTGAAGGGCGGCACGACGATGGCGACGCTGGTCAGCGGGTCCAGTGCGGGGTACTGTACGTGTACATGCAGCACTTCACCAGCGAGTACGGCGGCAGCGACTACTACCACGACAAAGGCCGCTCCGGCAAACACTACGACGGCTGCTCCGGCGACTACTGCTGCGACAACCTTGGCTCCGGCGACCACTACAACCATCCCGGTCGCTCCGGCGACCACCACTACCACGACCATGGCCCCAGCGACTACTACCACTACGCTCGCCGCTCCTGCAACGACCACTCTCCCGGTCGCTCCGGCGACAACGACAACACTCGCCGCTCCAGCAACGACTACTCTCCCAGTCGCTCCGGCGACCACTACCACCCCAATCGCTGCTCCACCAACGACTACGACAATGGCAAACACCAGCGGAGGTGGCCAATGCGGGGACACCACCCAGTTCCGGATGGTCAGCAACCATGCCCTGGCATCCGCGGTGCCGGTGGGCAGATTTGGCGGGTAAGAGGGATGCGGTCATCAGAGGCCCCATGTTCAGTAGACCCTCTAATAGGCCAGAAATATTGCTGAATTTTCCAGATGCCTATGATTTCACAGGCCTTACATTTGCTTGAAAAGATCTTGGGGCTAAAGTTTTGTAAAGTTGGTTCGTATATGCAATTTTTTTGTATGACTCCAAAAAACGGTTATACGACATTTGCGGCTATCGCTATAACTCGGTTCAAACTAAGCCTAGAGAAATGAGTTTGGTGTCAAAAAATCGAGCAAAAAATTAGCTACAAAATAAGCCTAAGCCCACCCAAATTTGACCATAGTGAAAAAATTTTATGGCCAAAATACTCTAAATTTGGTCAAAATCATTAATTTGGCCATAACTTTTTTTCACTGGACTAATTTGGGTGGGCTTAAGCTTATTTTGTAGCTAATTTTTTGCTCGAATTTTTGACTTCAAACTCATTTCTCTAGGTTTAGTTTGAACCGAGCCGAGTTATAATGAATGGGCCGCAAGTGTCGGGGCCGCAAAAGTCGGCACACCCAAAAAAGGAACCATCGAAACATAATCAATTTTCTTTTTACATGTTCTAGGGCAATCTGGGGATGATTATTGATTAGGATGCCATAAGTGCAGTTAGCTTTCCATTTTTTGCAAATTTCTAGAAAAAATTTTCCACACAATTGCTACAGTACATCTCCTGTTCAGGGTGTTGTTCTATGCCCTGGGCTGATGAAAACTTGAATTTTTCTAAATTTTCCCTCCATTCTCATGTCCACAGGTACTTCCTGATGCAATGGAGTTGCGAGGAGCTCTGTGTGCGCAACTACTACATGGAGCTGTGTGTCGGCTACATGGTCAGTTTTTGTGCGGCCGCCAAAAAGATGGGAGGAAAGTGGGTCACTGACAACTCGAACCCTGGCTGATTTCAAGCGTGACAACTCGGCTTAAACGCAACCAAGAAAAATGCTCTTGGTGACAAAAAATAGAGAATTAAATTAGCTACAAAATGAGTCTAAGCCCATCTATATTGGTCTAATACAAGAATAGTTATGGCCAAGATAATCACTTGTATTTGCCTTTTTCCTGACACAAGTAATTATCTTGGCCATAACTTTTTTTGAAATTGGCCAATTCGGATGATCTTTTCTGAAAGTTTGTAGCAGACATTTAGACCTATCTTTTCACACCAAGAGCAATTTTCTTGGTTGCGTTTAAGCCGAGTTGTCACGCTTGAATCAGCCAGGGTTCGAGTTGTCAAGGGTTCGAGCTGCCAGGACTCCGTTGAAAGTAGAGAACTTTTGGTCCTTTTTTAAAGAAATTGGACAAATTTTCGGGGTTTTCTTCTCTTACTACCTACCAGAACTCTTGAAATTTCCGATTTTGTGGGGGCGGGGCTTTAGTTTTTAGGTTTTTTTGATGGATACCCTAGTTCGGAATACTGTGGTTTGGGAACCATGCTCTGCACATTTCAAAACATTTATTTTGTCTGAACATTTTTATTGATGTTTTAGTGTTTTGATCATTTTTGCATGAAATAAATGTTTTGAAATTATGTGTGCGTGCTTTTGCCTAAGCCCCACACGAAAAATATAGATAGCCCATTATATTGACGTCAGTTGACGCGCTAGGTCAAAATAGACTTCAGAATCGGATTCAGCGTCAAAATTGCCCATAGGAAGTCATTTTTAGAGATTTTACGTAAAAATTATTTTTGACGTCAACGTCAAAAAATGACGTCAGATGACGCACTAGGTTAAAATGGATGTCAGAATCGGATTCAGCGTCGAAAGTTAACCCTGGGAAGTCATTTTTAGAGATTTTACGTAAAAATTATTTTTGACGTCAACGTCAAAAAATGACGTCAGATGACGCACTAGGTTAAAATGGATGTCAGAATCGGATTCAGCGTCGAAAGTTAACCCTGGGAAGTCATTTTTAGATGATTTTACAAAAAATTATTTTTTGACGTCAGCGTCAAAAAGTGACGTTAGATGACGCATTAGGTCAAAATGGACGTCAGAATCGGATTCAGTGTCGAAAATTACCCATAGGGAGTCATTTTTAGATGATTTTAGATAAAAATCATTTTTTTGAAAAATAGGGGCTACAAACTAAACTATTGCCCCAAATTTATATATTTTCAATCCAATTAATCCTTGGAGTGGCTGGAAAATATGACATATATTTTTTAAAATTTTTATAAAATTTTTCGTTTAAAGTACGAGGTGGACACGTTCGGCAAGTGCACCCTGTTCCAGAACAGCATCCCGGGCATCCAGGAGGTGGCCGGTTCCACCGCCGTTGTTTGTGCAAAGAATTTGTGACACTTCCCACTCGATTTTCATTGGTACTTATTCATTCACTTATTTGTCAGGAAAAATATAAAAAATATTTCTAAAAATGGATAAGTACCCGAGTTTTGCTGTATGTACACTTAAATTTTAAATGGATAAATCCGGGTTTCCGAAACCCAAAAAATGGTTTTTTAAAGAATTGATCAAGAAGTGCTGCTGGGTTGCGCCCATCTTTCGTCTAAACCATGTTCCATCTAATTTTAAATGCCGACACGTGTGATTATCAAATCCTAACCAATCTTCTAAAGAAGCCTGAGAATTCAGTTATATTGCAAATTTTCTACTTTTTTTTCTAATTTTCCATGCTCCCAAAGTTGAATTAGAAATTTTTGTTTTTGGTTCTAAATAAGATTTTACGGAGCGAAAGTTTCCTTTAAGAAATTTTCTCTGCATCTTTTATCGGTAGGGCCCGGATTTATATGTAGTAACATGTTTTTTTTGCGCATATATTTTGAAGAAAGGATCAAAAAACAAGCGTTTTGACGTTAAAATTTTTTTCTTTTGAAGCAACATTTTAGTCCATATAAATCCATATTTTGGGGGTTTAGCCCATATTTCCATATTTGGCATTTTTCGCCAATATTTCGGCATTTTTCGAAAAATTCTTAAACAAAAATGCAATAAAATCCGGAAATTTTCGATTTTTTGGAAAATTTTATTAAAATTTTTTATTCGGATATTTTTCGAGAAAAAATTTCAAAATAATTTTTATTTTTATTATTTTTTCTTTATTAAATTTTTTCAGATCAATTCCTTTTCATAAATCTGGTTTCAAAAATTTTAAATAAAATACTGAAGAAATTTTTTTTTGCATTTTTATCAAAATTTGTCAATTTTTAGTGTATATTTTCAATTTTTTACTCCATATTTTGGCACTTTTGACCATTTTTAGCACATATTTTGGCACTTTTTAGTCCATATTATATGGCCATATTTTGCGCTTTTTAGTCCATATAAATCCGGGCCCTATTTATCGGTGTACTCTTTCGCCGTTATATTTTTCTCTGTCACTTCAATGAAAGATTCGCTTCATAAAATTCTAGCTCAAAGCAATTCAACCGGCGCCCAATTTTCATTTTATGAGTTTCTTAGGAAATTCGTCCAAACCAACACACACAACTAAGAACCTTCAATTTTTCATAAGCCCTAAACCCGACCTATTTTTGTTGACCCTAAAATTCCTAAAAAGGATCTGAAAAACTTTTTAAATTTATTATTGTAAAATTAAACTCAATAAAACACTTCCTTCCGCTTCCCCATCCTTCCATTTCCTATCTCCTCTTCCCTTTTTCATTTTAATTTTTTTTTCTTCATTTTAATAAATTTTAAATAAATATTTAAATATCCCAAACATATTTATGCATAAAAGAAAAGGAAATTGAAGCCAACCAAAAAAGAAAGAAAGATAGAAGAATAAAAAATGCGGCACTAGTGGAAAGACGCTCAATTTTGAAAACTCAAAAATTTAACAGGGGGAGAGTCCCTTTTCATTTGAAAACCAAAAAAGGTTTTTCCATTTTTTAAACTATTTTTGAGCAAAACCCTTTTAATGGGTTTTCAAAATTGACCGTCTTTCCACTAGTGCCAAAAATACAAATCACATTAAATCCCATTTTTGGTTATAATTATAAATATCCACCAAAAAGAAAAATAAAATAATAAAAATTCTTAAGGCTGCTAAACATAGAAATCCTATCAATATTTTTCTCGCTCTCAGAATGGCCTCAAAATCAAGTAAAAAGTATTAACCTTTTTCCCATATTTTTTATTATCCATATTCTCTTCTTGCCCATTTTCCATAGTTAGCACAACACCCTTAGCGGAATTTTAGAAAATTTTTCAAGAAAATCAAAAATTTTCATTTTCTCTTATACATATTTATCCCTCGTTTGTAGAATCTTTTTGACAGTGGTGCCCAAGCTGTGGTGCCCACTTGCTAATTTTTTAAATTTTTTATGCCTCATTTTTTTACAAAATTTTCATTTCTTACCCCATTTATCATATATTTGGAAAAGTAAATTTCACTTTTGGCTTTATCCCTTTTTTATGACCCTATCAATTTGGCCTTTTCCCCTATTTTTAGCAGCCTTAAAATTTCACATTTTTGTCCCCTTATACATATAATGTTAGCCCATAAGAATTGAAAAATTTCCGGACTTCACCACGGACGGACTTCCATCGTTCATGGCTTCTTCCCGCGCAGCTGCTGCTGCCCTTCAGCCGCCAGGGTGCTGTTGGCGCCCAGCTTCGGCAACTTTCCGTCAAAATATCTCAGCCCTTCCACTCCGCACTTCATGTAGTCCAAAGCGATTTTCAGCACCTTTTTCTTCTTGTGCGACAATACAGCGTCCCCTATCTCCTCGTGCGTTAATTTCCCGTCGCCCTTGGAGCCGACAAAGTCAAACAACTCGGCACCCTTGGAGTCGCCAATTTTAATCAACATGTACAACCCTCCCCTGATGTTTTTGCGCGCCTGCTGCTTGTCCTCTCTGGCCTCACGACACCATTGCTTAAAGGAAACATTCATCAGAGCCAGGAATTCATACCGGTACTTTTTCCTTTGGGTCCACTTTTTACCCCCCCCCCNAAAGTGGACCCAAAGGAAAAAAGTACCTTCATACCAGCAGGACCGGTCGGAATTCCGGGGTTTTTCGCTTACGAATTCTGAGTTCCGGATTAGATTTCCCTGTTCCGTCTAGACCTGATTCGTACAGATTTGTTGGGGCCAACTAACCGTCGTTTCCGTCTCCGTAATCACACATAGCTTCTCGCCCCAACCATATTTACGCGACAGGCTCGTACATTCCTTGCCATCCTTATCGTCCGTACATACTTGGAATTAGAGTGGGGAATAAGTTCTGTCATAGTAAACAAATGTTAATTTTTCATTTTCCCACCTAAAATCAGGTGTCCTTTTGTCCTTTATTTTTGGTGGGAGTTTTTTCAAAATTTTCTCCTTTTGGCAAAATATAAAATTCCAACCCGAAATTAAAATACTTCCTCAAAAAATGACCAGGTTCCTAAAGAAAATTCACAAATTTTTCAAAACATTTCCCGGCAGCTCCTCTATATTAATAACAAATAAGATACCAGAAGCGACAGGGGTAAGACGTCCGGGCCGTTGTCGATCTTCTACTATTGCACATACTTTTTCAGACTTATCATCAAAACCAGGTATCTTATACAGGCATAGCCGTTTGTTTGTATTATACGTCAAACATCTGAGATCTGTCGATATCTGCCGCGAACAAGATTTGAAGTCCTTTTTTGAATCTATGGTGTTGGCCAACCATACTTGTCCACATACTCTGCCAAATCCATTTGGAAGTGAGTCCTTGATAATTAATTTTGTATCAATATTAAGCTCTCTAATTTGATCGTGTATATTTAGTTTTTTTAAGGAATTTTTATTTTGTGATTACACATACCTATATGATCCCATGAACCGTATCGGGGCATTAAAAATGGTTTTTTTAAGCCTAGCTAAGCCGAAGATAATATAAAAGGAAAAATATGTAAACTTTTGCTTTCTGATATAAATATTTTTTTTTAAATAAATTTATAACAAAAATTTAGGAATTTTCCCGAGAAAATCTGATTTTTTTTTAATAATTTAAATATTTCGAAAATTGATTCCTACGGAGTTTGGGTGCTATGGCGTTTAAAAAATGCCAGAATGGGCGTTTTAAAAAAAGTGCCAAAACCCAGTATGTTCTTCAAAAACCCAAAACTTTCAGCGACAAACTTTGTCGCTGGAAGTTTTGGTCTAACAAGTCGTATAAAAAAGTTTTTGGAGAACATACTGGGTTTTGGCACTTTTTAAAAGCCATAGCACCTGGAGTTTGTATTGTAAGGGAGAAGAGGAATGCCTCCTGGGTCCGTATGCTGAGAAAGTTCTTTTTACCCTAAAATCAGGGTAAACAGCACCAAAAACGGGGTAACCCGTATGCTAAAAATCAGGGGTGCACACGGCTACGGCTAAGCCGCGGCTAACCGCGGCTAGCCGCGGCTACGGGCGGCTACGGCTATAATTTTTTGAAAATTTGACGGCTACGGGCGGCTAACGGCTATGGACGCCAAAGCCGCGGCTAGCCGTGATAGCCGCTACTAAAAAAAAGTTTTCGCAACTTCCTATGTATTCAATTTTTCCTTCCCAAAAATAAACACACGTGGAATAAGTATTATAAACACGGTTGAGAGAGAATGTTACAGCGAAATAGTATGGTAAGACTGTCAGAGAAAACAATGGAGGACAAGGACAGAGATCATTAATCATAATCATTACTCAATTTTGTGCAAAATAATTATTTCTTTCACCGATATTTTATGTATTACTTTTTGTGAATTTAGATTTTTAAAACGATGAAAGATTTTCCTGAAAACGACCCTTCTGAATTTTCTAAAAAGGATATTGAACAAATTTTATTACTCGAAAATCGTCTAAAAAAGCAAACATTATTCTTCAAACCGAAAAATGAGCAAATGCCCGAAATTTGTTTTGCATTTTACAACAAGGAAGGCGACAAGGAAAAAGCATATGAAGGGGGTCAGCTCCCTAGAACCCAAGCTCGTTAGAACCCAACGAACGAAAACTTTTTTTTGAAGCTAGCTAGGCCAAAAATATAATAAGCAAATATATGCAGAATTTTATGCTCTATCTTTTAGCATTTTTAGTTTTTCAAATTTCCGCAAAAAATTTTGAAATTTTTTCGAAAAACACCGATTTTTCGCATTTTTCGAAAATTTTGAAAAATTTCAAAATTTTTCGCGGANATTTTACAACAAGGAAGGCGACAAGGAAAAAGCATATGAAGGGGGTCAGCTCCCTAGAACCCAAGCTCGTTAGAACCCAACGAACGAAAACTTTTTTTTGAAGCTAGCTAGGCCAAAAATATAATAAGCAAATATATGCAGAATTTTATGCTCTATCTTTTAGCATTTTTAGTTTTTCAAATTTCCGCAAAAAATTTTGAAATTTTTTCGAAAAACACCGATTTTTCGCATTTTTCGAAAATTTTGAAAAATTTCAAAATTTTTCGCGGAAATTTGAAAAACCAAAAATGCTAAAAGATAGAGCATAAAATTCTGCATATAAACGCTTATTATGTTTTTCGCCTATCTAGCCTCAAAAAAAAGTTTTCGTTCGTTGGGTTCTAACGAGCTGGGTTCTAGGGAGTTGTAGCCATATGAAGGTGGCCGGATCAAAAAATTTTGTTGTGCAACGCCAGCTGATTTTTGGAAGAAAAACGAAAAAATTCTCCCATTACTTTCACAGGTTAATAAATTATAAATCAATTGAAATTTTTAATTAAATAATTCAGGTCGCGAAGAGCATTTTTTCATTACCAGCAAGTTCGGCCAGTATTGAACGAAATTTCAGCCGATTGCGCTATGTTATGGACGAACAGCGCTATTCATTGATAAATGAAAATATCACAAAGCTACTTTTGTCTGATTCTCTAAAAAAATCTGATGCTAAATATGCGATTTGTTCGTTTCGATTTTATAAATTGATTTTTAAATTTTTTACGAAAATACGGCTATAGCCGCGGCTAACCGCGGGCGGCTATGGGTAAAAATTGACGCGGCTACAAACGGCTACGGCTATGAACCCCGCGGCTATAGCCGGCTACGGTTATGAAAAATCGTAGCCGTGTGCACCCCTGCTAAAAATACTCTGGTTTTTGGGGTAGTTTACCCGGGTAAACAGCACCATTTTTTGAGTCGCGATTTACCCCGTAAAAAAATTCCCTAAAAAAGAGTTCCCTAAGGAGTTTGTGAGGTCGAAATTCCAAATATTGGAGAGGTATAAAGTGCATACAAGTCCCTTGAACAATTTCATTTTGACCCACCGATCCAGGTGCAAACACTTTGTCTAATCCTTTTTCCACTCCATATCCAATTGCGGCCCCGGCAACGGCTTCCGCGACAAAAATACCAAGAGCTACAAGCAACGTCACAGGCTCAATAAGCACGGGCTCCTCATTCGTCATCAGGGAAGTGCCTGATCGGTCCCTTTGTTGGAGTTCTTTCTCCAGTTTGCCCATGAACAGGTCCACTTCCGCCTTCGTCATGGCCTTGTCGTTGTCATCGTCCACAAGGCCCACAATCCCCACCAGCGCTCTATACACCATTTCTACGCCATCCTCACTTGGCAGCAGCAGGTTCAGCGTTCCGTTGGCATTCATCGGTGGCAGTTTGGCGGCGGGCGGAGCTTTGGTTGCGTTTGCAGTTTTGGTCTGCGGGGGCAAAATAATATGTTTTTAGTCTCGAGATCGGAAAAAACTTTTTAAAGACCAATTTATGCTAAAACTATAAAACGAAACATTTGGATTCTTCTTTATTTTGTGTATTCTGCTCTAAAATATTTCCGAATTTTCGCCTAAATAATTTTGAACTATTTCGAAATTATACCTCGTTTCCAGCTTCAGGCATTTGGACGGTGAGTGGGGGAAGGTTGAGACAGAAGAGGAGAAGGAAGAGGAGAAGGAACATTTTGGGGGATATTGTGGGGGGATTTGGTAAGGGGAAAAGTGATGAAAAATCCCTTTTTGGCCAGCTTATGAAGGGAGCCAAAGATTGCGGGGGATGAGATTGGCATGGAATAATTCAAGCACATTTGCGATGATCGGAGCCGATCATATGATGACATTTTGGGGATTTGGTCCACCAAAATGCGGGGGTGAAAATCACGGGATCACCTTTGGTGGGCCAAAATTGCCATTTGGAATAAATTAAGGCCATTTTATGATCGGAACCCTTCACATTGGGAAGGTCCCATGACAGCCCAAAAATTTGGGCAAGAAATGATGTCACTTTTGGGAGAGATGGAGGTCAATGTGGATGGCCAAGTCGAAATACCGTATCCTCTCGGAATACGGCCAAGTCGCAAGGGCGTAGCCAGGAGCGGGGGACGGTGGGGGTCGTTTCATCCCCCACGTTTCATCGCCAGAGCAAGAAAAATCGTTATAACTCAGCTCAAATGCAACCTAGAGAAACAAGTTTGGTGTCATTAGATAGGTCTAAATATCTGCTATAAAAACGCAAAAGAGATCATCCGGATTGGCCAAGTGAGAAGAAAGTTATGGCCAAAACTTTGGCCAAAATCACGATTTTAGTGCCTAATTTGGCCATAACTTTTTCTCACTTGGCCAATCCGGATGATCTCTTTTGTGTTTTTATAGCAGATATTTAGGCCTATCTAATGACACCAAACTCATTTCTCTAGGTTGCATTTGAGCTGAGTTATAACGATTTTTCTTGCTCTGGCGATGAAACGTGGG
>LDKF01002877.1:726-24803 GCA_001026735.1 Rotylenchulus reniformis | reverse complement strand
CATCTCATGAACAAATATTGTTAAAATAATTCAAGGTTTATTTTTATTCTTCATTCATTTGAAAAGTAAAATAAATATTCACTCAATAAGCAATTATCTATATAATATTTGTAAGTATAAAATAAATATATTGTTTGTGTTATAAAAAATAATTTCATTTTATCATTTAAAAAAGGATTTTTTGGGTTGATATACAGCATGCAGAATATGTTTAGTGGATCAAAGCAGTTCTATCCATCTCATGAACAAATATTGTTAAAATAATTCAAGGTTTATTTTTATTGTTCATTCATTTGAAAAGTAAAATAAATATTCACTCAATAAGCAATTATCTATATAATATTTGTAAGTATAAAATAAATATATTGTTTGTGTTATAAAAAATAATTTCATTTTATCATTTAAAAAATGATTTTTTGGGTTGATATACAGCATGCAGAATATGTTTAGTGGATCAAAGCAGTTCTATCCATCTCATGAACAAATATTGTTAAAATAATTCAAGGTTTATTTTTATTCTTCATTCATTTGAAAAGTAAAATAAATATTCACTCAATAAGCAATTATCTATCTAATTTTTGAAAGTATAAAATAAATATATTGTTTGTGGTATAAAAAATAATTTCATTTTATCATTTTGAAAAAAATGATTTTTGGGTTGATATACAGCAAGCAGAATATGTTTAGTGGATCAAAGCAGTTCTATCCATCTCATGAACAAATATCGTGGAAACAATTCAAGGTTTATTTTTATTCTTCATTCATTTGAAAAGTAAAATAAATATTCACCCAATAAGCAATTATCTATCTAATTTTTGAAAGTATAAAATAAATATATTGTTTGTGGTATAAAAATAATTTCATTTTTTGGGTTGATATACAGCAAGCAGAATATGTTTTGTGGATCAAACTAGAATTATATCCATCGCATGAAAAATGACATGGAAATTATGCAAGGTTTATTTATACTTACTCATTTTGAAAAGCAAAATAAATATTCACCAAATAAGCAATTACCTGTGAAAATTTTGTAAGGATAAAATAAATATTTTTTGTGCCATAAAAAATAGTTTTATTTGATCAGTTTTTAAAGGACAAAATAATCACTTTTTTGCCATAAAAATAATTTTATTTGATCATTTTTTTAAAACGCGATTTTTTGGGTAGTTATACAGCAAGCATAATATGTTATTAGATCAAACCAGCAGTTCTATCCATCGCATGAACAAATAACATGTAATTTATGCAAGGTTTATTTATACTTACTCATTTTGAAAAGCAAAATAAATATTCACCAAATAAGCAATTACCTGTGAAAATTTTATATAGATAAAATAAATATTTTTTGTGCCATAAAAAATAATTTTATTTATTTTATTTGATCAGTTATTGAAGCATAAAATAAATACACTTTTTTGCCATAAAAATAATTTTATTTGATCATTTTTTTAAAATGCGATTTCTTGGGTTGATATACAGCAAGCAGAATATGTTTAGTGGATCAAAGCAGTTCTATCCATCTCATGAACCAATATTGTTAAAATAATTCAAGGTTTATTTTTATTCTTCATTCATTTGAAAAGTAAAATAAATATTCACTCAATAAGCAATTATCTATATAATATTTGTAAGTATAAAATAAGTATATTGTTTGTAGTATAAAAATAATTTCATTTTATCATTTAAAAAATGATTTCTTGGGTTGATATACAGCAAGCAGAATATGTTTAGTGGATCAAAGCAGTTCTATCCATCTCATGAACAAATATTGTTAAAATAATTCAAGGTTTATTTTTATTCTTCATTCATTTGAAAAGTAAAATAAATATTCACTCAATAAGCAATTATCTATATAATATTTGTAAGTATAAAATAAATATATTGTTTGTGTTATAAAAAATAATTTCATTTTATCATTTAAAAAATGATTTTTTGGGTTGATATACAGCATGCAGAATATGTTTATTGGATCAAAGCAGTTCTATCCATCTCATGAACAAATATTGTTAAAATAATTCAAGGTTTATTTTTATTCTTCATTCATTTTAAAAGTAAAATAAATATATTGTTTGTGGTATAAAAATAATTTCATTTTTTGGGCTGATATACAGCATGCAGAATATGTTTAGTGGATCAAAGCAGTTCTATCCATCTCATGAACAAATATTGTTAAAATAATTCAAGGTTTATTTTTATTCTTCATTCATTTGAAAAGTAAAATAAATATATTGTTTGTGGTATAAAAATAATTTCATTTTTTGGGTTGATATACAGCAAGCAGAATATGTTTTGTGGATCAAACTATCAGTTCTATCCATCGCATGAACAAATAACATCAAAAATTTTTATTAGCCTAGGATTTTAAATTTTCAAGAAGTGAACTGGGGGCTATTAAATTGTAGCCGGGAGAGGGCTATCTCACATATCACAGCCGAAATTTATATCATGATCAGACGGAACTATTTTTTTAAGTTGAACTCTTCTACTAATGAATATCAAACATGGAATTGATTTAGCTATGTTTGTTTTTACCAAATATAAAATTATTTATAATTAATTTTTATATCATTTCTTTAAAAAACCAAAAAAAACCGAAAAAATCGACTTAAAAATATCGGTTTTTTCGGTTTCGTTTTTTTCGAGTTTTTTACCGAAAAACCGACCGAACTTTTTTCAAATTTTTTCGGTTTTTTCGGTTTTAGTTTTTTTCGGTTTTTTTACCGAAAAAACTGACCGACCCTTCTGCCTGGTCTCTAGACAAAATTAAGGAAAAAATCTACCTAAAATTTATATTTCAAATTTATTTTTTTTTTGTTATTTTTATTTTTTCAAGGCTATTGAGTATTTGGAAAAGGAATTGATTAGAATCGAATCAAATAAAAATAATGTTTATGTCGAAGTCAATAAATATTGCGGAGCGAAGAAAAGTACGAATAGGAATGAACTGAAGGAAGGTGATTTTGGGAAGGAACAAAAGGGAATGACAGAGAAACAAAGATATAGGGAGAGAGTTGAAGAAATGCCAATACAGTATGACAAAGTATGAAACGCAAAATATTTTTTGAAACTTCTGTAAGCCCAAAGGGCTCATAAACTTTTTTTTAACTGGAAAAGGTTTGTTTCATCTGAAATATTTTGACCTGAACTCAAATTTTCTCAGATCTGAGACCTCTAGAATTATTTTTCCAAAAAAAAGAAATTTCAAAAGCCATCGATTTTTTAATTTGGAAGTGCTAGGCTAAAATTTAAGGTCACATATTTGAAATTTTAGTAGGAAATTTTCCATTATAGATACACCTTTTCTTACTAAGGATCCTCCTGAAACAGAAATACATGGTAGTGATATTTGGACAAGAGTACTCCTATCTTTTCGTGTAATTTGAAGTCTATCGGATTTGAAATTATTTATGGAAAATTTGGCGCTACTTGAAAGACGTTTATTTTTGAAAACCCACTAACAGGGTCCCCCCTTTTGGGCAAAAATGAAAAAAAATTTTTTTTTGGTTTTTTATATTCTTTTGCTTAGAAAAATTGATTATTATTCAAAAAAAAAGAATTTTTTTTATTTTTTTGGATTTCAAATGAACATGGCCCCCCTGTTGAATTTTGGGTTTTCAAAAATAAACGTCTTTCAAGTAGCGCCGAAAATTTCTAATCAAATCCATTAAATGGAGCTCGAAAATTCTCAATTATTTTTGAAAACTTAAAAATGATAAATTGCTTTAGTATATCATGAGCCTTAATGTTTTAGCAGGTCTTACCTTCACGCATTCACAATTTGTGTAAGGACATCTATTTTTGTGCCCCTTCAAACGCATATGGACCCCATGTTCTCTACACTTTTGACACTTCGGAATGAAAAACACATCAAATACTTATAAAAAAAACACATCAAATACTTACTTTAAGTATTTGATGTGAAAAACACATCAAATACTTACTTTATTAGCTTTAGGGAAACTTGGTCTTGAAGTAGTGAACTTTAGGTCGGATTTTGCAACTTTTAATGTAGCTTTAGGATATTAATTTTGTTTTATATGGGGCAATATGTGTCTATATCTTCTAAAATAGAAGGCCAAAGATTTGATATATATTGGTCTGTTTCATTCCAACCGTTAATTTTGATTATTATTTTAAAAAGCTTTAATCTATGTTCATTTGTATTTTCTCTTTTATTAAGGCGAAAATTTATTAAAAATCATTGAATTGTGGATAAAGCTTATTTTTTAACATTATTTTAGGCAATTTTTGGGTGCAAGGTTGTTCGGTCCCTCAATCAATAAAAGACCAGAAGTCCAAAGTTTATTGAAAGGGTCGAAGCACAATACAAATAAATAATTGTATAAATAAGAGGGGACCTAAAAGAGGGAGAACAATTAATAATGGGTATTCGGGGAAAGGCAAAATATGGAAATGAATGAATGGAGGGAATGGGAAATGGAGGAAATTATCTGGGATGACGTAAGACCCAAAAGATCGAATGGCAGAATGCCAATCCCAATCCACTGCATTCAAATCGGCGGCCATGCCCCGAACACCTCCCCTTTTAGGACATCCGTTCACGATGGGTTGAACTTGGCCTGCGTCTTGGCAAATTGAACGCCTCCTGTCCTTTTTGCGATGTTCCCAGGGCGCCAACTCTGCGAGATCCGCTGACGGGCGAAAATGTCTCCAATCCCGAATTCTCGCGGTTTTGTCCCAAACCGTCGGTTGAATCGCCGCTCCGTTTCCTTGTCCCGTTCAGTCGGTTGCTTCGGAGGAGGGCTCAACAAAACCGATGTCGTCTTGATTTTCCGTCCAAGGAATACTTCTGCTGGGGATTTGCACTCTGGGAACGAATCATTGGGAGTGGTCCGATATGCGGCCAAAAATGTCTCCATGATGTCACTGCTCGGTGCTCCCTCCCCTTTTAGCTTCTTGAAAGCACGTTTGAAAGTGTCGACAAATCGTTCATCCTGGTCGGTTGACATGGGATTGTGAGGTGCGGAGATCAAATGCTGCACGCCATTGACCTTGATGAACTTGGCGAATTCACTGCTAATGAATTGCGTTCCTTTGTCAGTGACGAGCATTTCCGGCAGTCCATGACGGCTGAACAAATATCTCAGCTTTGCAATGGTCGCTGCAGTAGATTTTGTCGCCATTTCGAAGACTTCCGGGTACTTTGAATGTGTGTCGACCACAATCAGGTATTCCTTGCCGTTGAACGGTCCTGTGTAGTTGATGTGAATTCTCTGCCATGGCTTGGTCGCTTTTGGCCAAGAACGTAGTTCTGTTACTTCTGGCGTTTTGGCTGCGAGCTGGCGAGTTTCATATTCAGGCATTTGAACATTAGCGACCAATTTATTGTTCTTGCCCTTCTCAGCAACATTGGTTTTGCTACTGTTCCAATTATGCCCATTAATTTTTCGCTTTAACCCATCCAATAAGCCGAAGGCTTCCATCGCCTTGATGCCGAGCAGGTTCAATGCCCCTTTCTTGGCCACATAAAAGTCGTGTTCAACTTTGATCCCATTGAACTCGAATGTGCCAGATCCTTTCCCTAGGAAGGTTTTTTGGGTGCCATCGAACATTGTTCCTTTTTCCGTGCATTTGCGGAGTTTTGGGCTGCCGATGTCCATATAGGTCCCCTCATCTATGATATTGGCCTCGGCACCACTGTCCAGCACGAAATTGACCGGATTCTCGTTGATTCTAACTTGAATTTTCAGCAGGGAAGTAGAATCTGACGCCTTCAGAGCCGTCCCAATGGCTACATTGCCGACATTCTTTCGGTCTCTGTTTTGGCTGTTCTTGCGCCTCCACTCTTGCACATCATCACATTTGGACTGCAAATGTCCGATTTGGCTGCACTTGTAGCATGTTGACGATTTGTGCTTGCAGTCGGCGTGTGGGTGGTTTCCACCACATCGCCAGCACTTGCGAGTTGGAGCGGATTTTGTCTGCACATTTGCTTTGTTTTCCCATTGCTGATTGTGCCCTTTAGGCTTCCGGTTCATTGCATTCACCGCTTTGCCGGCCGAAGACTCAATTATTTTGGCCTCGGCGATGGTGGTCAGGTAGTTGATGCAATCATCGACAATGTCATCATACTTGACTCTGTCCCCATCCGCGGTGAGTTTGGTGAGGATTCTTTGCCTCAATGCAGTATCATGCGACGATTTGAGCGCGGTGAGTAGCATCAATCCCTTGAATTGTTCCTCCTTGAGCTTCTGAAACTGGAAATCGGCCAGAAGTCGCTTATGACGATTGATGAATTGCCGAAAGTCTTCGCCCTCCCCGCGACCGGCCATCAAGCACCCATAACGATCGATGAAAATCGATTGGGGCTTGGCGAAAAGCTTTTCCAGCTTGCTGATCGTCTCATCGAAGCTGAAAGATGTCACTGCTGCAGGGAGGCAAAACTTCGTGTATTCGCTGAACGCGGTTTCCGACAGTTTGTTCATCAATGCTTTGACTTTGGCGGCATCATCAGCATTCGGCGCAGCGCAGTCCAGCCCAAACTTGAAGCGTTCCAGCCACTCCGAAATCCGTGATTTTTCGTCGCTTGGCTCGAAGATGGTGATGTCCGGCAGAGCCGGGATGATGCTGTGCTGATTTGGAGCGGGCGCTGTTTGCTGCTGGAGAGCCAATAACTGCGAAATTTGTGTCTGCTGTTGATGGATGAGCTGAAGAAGCTGTGTTGCTGTCAGTTCCGCCATGCTTTTTTAACCCCAACACGAGAGGCTGCAGTAACAACACGAGTTACGCAATTTAAGCTGAAGAATTGATGCAAGGATAAAGCACAACACGAGTGCTAAATCCCGGATGAGAGAGGACTTATAATTCAACACGAGAATTACAGTCGAAGATTTTTCGTGGGTTGTATTTATAGTTCAACACGAGAACTATAAATCGGGGTTATAGCAGAGTTCTTTTTTAGGGCGTCGCCAATTGTTCGGTCCCTCAATCAATAAAAGACCAGAAGTCCAAAGTTTATTGAAAGGGTCGAAGCACAATACAAATAAATAATTGTATAAATAAGAGGGGACCTAAAAGAGGGAGAACAATTAATAATGGGTATTCGGGGAAAGGCAAAATATGGAAATGAATGAATGGAGGGAATGGGAAATGGAGGAAATTATCTGGGATGACGTAAGACCCAAAAGATCGAATGGCAGAATGCCAATCCCAATCCACTGCATTCAAATCGGCGGCCATGCCCCGAACAAAGGTGTAATTAAAAATTTTGCATTTTTTGGGCCGGAGAATCTATAGGTAAAAAATAGTGAGATTTTTTTCCTTGCTCACAAATCCTCTCATTTTTAGCCTCTCATTTTTCATTTAAAAATTTTATGAAAAAATCTAGCAATCGAAAATTTTGAAACCTGGAGCCCTGATTAGGAACGGAGCAAAAAATTTTTACACTGGGTCCTGAGTCGTAGCCTTTGTTTGGAATTTTGCGAATTTCGAGTTTTGCCCATCCCTACCCGGGATGGGCCAGAGATTGAGATTGGTTGGGAAGAGAGAACTAAGAATGATAGCTGGGTGGTCCTTGATCCCCCTTCTTAAAGGCAATCAGGGACCAATAGGGAAGGGACACGTCGGTGAATGGCAGGGATCCCATGCCAAGGGTGTCAAGAAGAAGAGCGGGAATAATTATGTGCAAATTTTTGTCAAAATTCCCTTTTTAGCAAAGTGAGTGGGAGGTGAAAGGCAAATTACCCTTCTGAATACATTGAGGCTTTGGCTAAAAATCCTTAAATGATGTCAGTAAAAAAACAGAATGACATCAACTAAAAGAATTAAAAATTTATTTAAAACAAAAAATCTATTAAGCGCTTCTTAGCTTCAACAGATACATAGTTAATTATTTAATTATCATTATCTTATATATTTTTTATTCATAGCTTAAATGAGTTAACCAGAACGTTACTTTAATTGCAAAAAATAATATTATAAAATTCCCGAATTTTCCACTATGCGAATTCTTTCATCATAAATAAAAATAAACCGTGCTGAGTCATTCCGCAAAAAATATCAAAATGGATTATTAATGCAAAATTAGTGTTAAATACCTTATACAAATTAAATAAAAAATATTTTGAATTTTCTAATTTATTTGCTCAATTATTTCTTCGTCAACTAAGGTTTTACATCCTATGACCTAACTTAATTTATTATATAAGATCAAAAATTCAATGCTTTCCATCAGCTTTTTTGATCTTTTCCATCATAAAATTTAATTTTGGCGCACCTTTTGCGTTTCTGTCTCATATTTGATACCCAAAGAAAAGGAATTTAAGGATAACCTATATTATTATTTAAAAAAATTAGAAAATATTATAATTCTTATTTTTATTTAATTTTCAAATTGTATTTTAGCAAATTTTGCATTAAAAATCGATTTGGATATTTTTTGCGGAATGACCTAGCACCGTTTCAAACCTGCTTTAAGGACCTTTGATAGTTGATTGATTTCAAAAAGGGCTGACCGGATTGACCTCAATATGATATGATGAAAACATCATATGGTGTATCATATGATGTTTTCGGTTTATTCAATAGCTTTATCAGAGAAAAAACTCGAAATGTATTCCAATTAATCTTTTTATTAATCATACCATTATAAAAACATTTTGTTAATTTAAATCATATTTTGAACTTGGGCCATTATTCCCGTGCTGATTCGATTCGGCCAAAAGTGCCAAAATGAGGGTCTCAGCCAAAAGTACCAAATAAATTATAAGAGACTCTTATTATATGAGGAAGCTCTTTTTGTATTTTTTAACAATAGATATAAAGGCCTGACTTTCCGTTTTTAACGTGAAATTTTTCTATTATCGAATTCTATTATCGAAGCAAGTGTCTTATTAAATTTCTGTATTTGAGTTCTCTGCTTTCGTGAGAACAGAGAGAAAAATAAAACGGCTTGAAAAATTGAATTTTCTATCGAGTATATAAAAATACTATTCTCTTTATTCAACCCAATTATTTATAATCAAAGTTATTTTGCTTCTGTGAAATAGCAAACAAACTTTACTGCTAAAAACGAAAAATTTGCTGATGCAAATCAGGGGAAAATTGCAAAAAACTTTACTGCTAAAACGAAGAATTTGCATTTGCATCAAGGATTACGTTACTTCATATTAAAATTATAATTTCTCGGTTAGGGCCTTTGCTAGGAATTGGGTCAAAGTTCCTGTCCAGGAGCTGCGGCGCAACGTCGAAAATTTTTCCAAACTAATTCATTTAATTTCTTTTTGAGGGAGTAGCAAGTTTAAAATCTAATGATGATATTGGTACTCTATTTTGTTATTCATCTTTTGATAATATTTTTTTATATTTCATTAACGCATTAAAAAGTTACACACATCACTGGGACAGGATTTTTAGCGTATATTGAAAAATAAAATTCGACATTGAAAACTTTTCTTTATGAGAGAAGAACAAAAAACAAATGGATAAAAGTTGAAGTGACAAGCAACCACAAAGATCGGCTTTATATAAGTTGTATTAAATGTTTAGCCTTTCAAATTAAAGAGAAAAATAAGTTAAATAAAATAAATAATTTATTGAAAATGGAAAATTACAAAAAAACAAAGCAATAATCCATCATGATAAGTGCGAATCAGATCGCATTGAGAAACTTTTCAGGGATCAAATTGATCGGAATCAAAGAAAATAAATCTTGAAATGTGCAAATATAACCTAAGATTCTATGAAGACAGGTTAGTGGTCTAAAATAAAAACTAAATTGTTGCATGAAATAGAACATAAGAAAATATGTTTCTATTTTCTACTCTGTACTTCGCGCTTATAATCGGCGCAGGCTTATGGACCCTCTGAGGATCCCTACAATTTACCTGAAAGTTTGATGCTTGTAAAAGATGCTATTAAACTGGCTCTCCACAAGAATCTATCTGATGCTGATAAGTAAATAAAAATAAAAAATATAATTAAATATTTTAATTAAAAGAATAAAATCCTAAAGAAAATTAAAAATTAAAATAAATTAATCACTAATCGGACCCATAATTATCTGAGAACATTGAATCTTTTTTATAACATGCTGATTTTGATTATTTTTAATAAAACGCCGCTTCTGTTTTGATCATTTTTATAAAATTCCCATTTATGAGGAAATGACACAACATGAGACAAAATGATTCTTTTGAAATTTTTCGGTATTTTCAAAGTATGCGAAAAAATCATGGAAAGACATGTTAATTTTAACTCAAGAAATTCCGATAATTCATTCAGACGAAAATCGAGCATAAAACTCTAAATGAATTTGTTTTTATTGAGTTTGCCAAAAAATGTAAAAAATTTATTTATTTTTGTAGGGATTTTTTGTAGGGACTAAATAGATTCGAAATTTGTGCCTTAGAGGAAAAACATGAGTAGGATCCATGGACCTTGGTTGGGGTAGGGAAGTTGATCAAATTCAGGTGATCAGCTCTGTCTGATTATTCTCATGGATTCTGATCATGGTGCGGTCTTCATGAGCTTGGTGCTAGCGTTTGGAGCCTACCAGCAGCGACATTGCTTAGAGTTTTATTCTGCGATCTTAATAGAGTAGCATTTTTTCGACCCAAAAAGAGGAATATGTCCAAAATGCCTTAATATGCTCGAAAATTTGGCTAAATGTGATCTAAAATACAAAAATTTAGTGTTCACTATATTAAACTATCCGGTTATTTGCATATAATGCTTTCACAAGACAAAATTTAATCATGTTTACTTATAAGTTACTCGAGAGTGTTGGTGGTCCAGATTAGGAACCGCTTGAGAAAATTTTTGAAAATTTTGCATTTTTCTTAGAGAATTTGATCAATTTCTTTTGAAAATATGAAGTGAAAAATTTGAGGATTTTGACAAATTTTAAAAATCGTTTTTATTTTGCTAGAAACAAACAAAAAATATCATCGATATACCTATCCAAATATGACGAATATTATGGTGCTGAAAAAAAGGTCCAAAATGAAATGGCCGATATGCTCATGAAGTTTAAACCAAAATCACCTCATTAGACCAAAATTATAAGAGGCAAGTTATGAGGAATTAATACCTAAATTGGATCTGATTGTGCCGGCGTAGCTAAAGCCAAATTAATACTACAACAATGGGCAATTTTCTGAATAATTTTTAATTAGCTGTTTGCCAAAAATTCAAGGTAAAAATATGATATTGTATTTTATATCTAGCACATCTGAATTCAAATAAAATGTTCGAAAAATTATTATTATTTTCTTGGTTTTGATCCAATTTTTCGTTTTATTCCTTGGTGTAGGTCTCAATTTCGTCTTTTCCGGTAGAGTTGGCCTCATTTCCGGCTTCATCAATAGTCTCATTTCGGGTCTTTTCCGTGGCATTGGCTTCAATTTCCGCTTCTTCCGTGATATTAACTTCATGTTCTGCTTCTTCCGTGGTCTTGATCTCATTTCGGGATTTTTCTGTGGGGTTGGATTCGTTTTCCGCTTCTTCCATGATATTGGCATCATCTCCATCTTCTTCAATGGTCTTGGTCTCATTTCGGTATTTTTCTGTGGTGTTGGCTTCGTTTTCCGCTTCTTCGATGGAGTTGGCTTCAATTTCTGCTTCTTCTGTGGTATTAACTTCATTTTCCGCTTCTTCCGTGCTGTTAACCTCATTTCTTGCTTCATACATGGTGTTGTTCTCATATCCTTCTTCTTCCGTGTCCTTGGTATCATTTAGGGCTTTTCCCGTGGTGTTGGTCTCATGTTCATCTTGTTCCATGGTTGCATTATCAGCCAACTGTAGTTAATATCAGGAATGATTTCCATCAAAAAAGAAATAGTAACTCAAATAACCGAAAGAGAAAAACCAAAAATTGTCTTTTCAAAAAAAATAATAAAATTTCTCTTTAAATATAATCCAAAAACAAAAAATTGATTTTTTATGATTAAGATTAGACTCCCGCCGACGGACAGAGTCAGCTTTTTCAACCGCTGATAGCACCAAAGGTTATATAAAATTTTCGGTTATAACTTGGCGAAAAAATGAATGTGATATAGATAACAGAGTAAAAATAATTATGATTAATAAAAGAGCTTAAACTCACTTGAATTGAACCAATGTAAAATAAGGCCAATTTTCTGCTGTTGGTCAATTCGAATGAGGTTAAATTAGGTTGAGCAGAACCGGAATGTTCCGATTCCGTTTTTTGCAACAATTTCCGGTTCCGCTCAACCCTACTCGTATTTAAATAATATATTTTATTTTTGAAATTAAACGCATTTTTAGATTGAATTTAATTGATTATAACCAATGGGATATGCATTTTTAAAATTAAAAAATCCTATTTTTATTCATTTGGTAAATATTTAAAAAATGGAATCCATTCCTGTTTCTTGACCACATGGTGGTGGTGCTTTGCTGTGGTTGTGTTTCCCAGTTGCGAACTCGCGTTCTCATCCTCCTCAGATGATTCCAAGGCGCTGCTGTTGCTCTTCTTGATAGAGTTTTAAACTTATTTATTGGAGAAGGTTGTGAATGTTTTTGCTTAGAAATTCAAAAAATCATATCACAAGGCACTTTTACAACCCTGCCCTAAGATGTTTTGGCATAGCTGATAATTTTTCGAGGCTTTGGACAATTAACTTTCCAAAAACCATGCCAAAAAGCAATTTAATTGAAAAAATAAAATTAGCTGAATAATAAAATGGTCTAACTTTTATTTGATAAATTTTAAAAAGCCTGTATTAAGGGTGGTGCTTTACCGTGTTTTCCAACGGCGAGCTCTTGTTCTCATCCTTCTCGGTGGATCCCATGGCGGCGGTGTCGTTCTTCTTGGAATGGTATTCTTGGCGAGGCTGTCAAAAATACGTATAAGATTGTGAAATGAAAGTTTGAATTTTACCGGCACTTGTGCCTGCAAAGATAGATGGAGAAGGAATACGTAGAGAAGAAGGGAGAAGAGGAATGGGGAGAGGGACATTTTGGGAATTTGGTTGTGGTAATATCTGTTGAAAGAAAAAAGTGATAGAATTTTGATATTATCATATACTTTGTAGAAATTTAAAATTAGCCTTAATGTGTCATTGTACAAATTTTTTAAAATTATCTATTTTTACCTTCACTCTATCTAAAGTTTCTTTTATTCCAATATATTTATGCTATTTAATTATTTATGTGAGCTAGTGTTTAGTCATTTAACCATTTGGCTTTTTCGCAGTTTTGAGCACCTGGCTTTCCTTTATTTGATCACTTTTGGGAACAACTTAGCACTCAATAACGTACCTCTAATAATGTGGGTCTTGGCCGGAACAAAGCGGAATTATAGAGGAGTAAAAGATACGGGGGAGTACGAGATTACAGGTTTTGCCATAAAGAATCTTTCAACCGTTTAAAAAATCTATATTTTAAGGCGAAATTATGTAATTATTTTTCTTTGGCGTTTAAAGACTAGAGAAGTCATTTGGCATTTTAAATAGGGATAAAACACTACGTCCAAATCCGACTCAAAAATTTCGCTTCAAGATATAGATTTATTTGAATCCTACTTTTTTCTGAAAGATTTTTATGGCGATGAGTGTAGACCCGTTAAACTAGGAAAAAGAGAATGATCCTGAGAAATGGATCCAAAATTTTCCGGTGGCACTTACCTATTGGGATCGCCGACACCCCATATGTTAGCGTAGATTCTTCAAAAAGTCTTTTTCTTAAGCAAAAAATCTTAAATATTCTTAAGGCTGGTTCATTTCTCAAAACCGCCATAATGGGCGTTTTCATCAAAATTCGCCAAAACTTAAAGTAAACGGTCAATAAAAATATCTCAAGGACGAAATCGCACCAGGAGTAACTCATCTCAAAAATCTTTTAAAAATTTTGCAAAAAAGCAAAGAATGATGCCTAAGGCCAAGTTAAGGAAGAGCTATTATTAATTTATTTTGTAAACCAGTGACTATTTTCCTGCGAAATGGCCTGTTTTCAAAAAAAAATATTTCTTAGAAAAAAAAATAAAATAATAAAAATCGAAATGAAAAATTGGTTAGATTATTTCATATCAATTAGAATATTGGAACGGTAAAAAATGCCCGGATTTGCCAGGGATTGATTGTCCGGGAGAGGGGATGACTGGCGGGTGGCCCCTGGTCCAGCCTTCTTAAAGGAAATCACCGGCCAATGGGGAAGGGACACGTCGACGGGGCCTACGGTAGGGATCCCGTGCCAAGGGATCTCATGACGAATCATTCGCTTTGGAATAATTTTTGGCTTTTAGCGGGCGTATTTTGGCCAAATTCCTTTTCGCAAAGTGAGTGGGAGGGATGGGCAACCCATTCATTCCCTTTCTGCTGAATAATTTGCTGAATAATTAAAATTCTTTAACAAAAATAGAAAATGATGTCAGTTTTAAAAAATGACGTCAGCTAAATAAAAATACTAAAAAAAAGTAAATTATTTAGCAACCTAAAATCTAAATGAAATGTCGTATTCTGGCTAAAATAAGTTGCATTTTTAAGAAGATCTCCCTAGATTCGTCCATGACACAATTCGTCCGGATGCTTTACCCGGTGCGAAGAACTTTCCCCTTTAGTGCAAAAAGAATTTTTTGTCAGATTATTAAGATTTTGGCCAAAAATCGACAAAAAATTTTTCAAAGGACCTCCAACCAACGAATGGATCAATTAAACCGTTTTTTGGTCCCTTGAAATTTCGATTTTCTTCTTAAAAATTTAAGTTTTTACTTTTTCAGACCCAACTAATATATAGGATTTTTTCCTCGATCGACTTTATTCTTGCTCTCAACTAAATCTGGGGACCATATTTTTTAAAAGTTGGGGATCATAATACCAGGATTTTCTGAGAGTGTGCTGTGGCGGTTTTAAGAAGCATTAAGAAGCATTCCGAAGCTTTTATAGGTGTAGGTGCTAGGGCCCTCTCCTTCCTTTTTGGGGGTTCGAAAATAATTAAAGTTTTAGAGCGAAAAAATGGTGCATATTGCAAAACGCCAGAAAAGTGTCCCCGAGTTTGCTGCTCCGAAACAGGGCGTTTGAGCGCGGTCGGTTGAGCGCCAGAGCTAGAAAACTAATTATAACTCAGCTCAATCGAAATATGGAGAAACTAGTTTGTGTCACTAGATAGGCCTAAATCTATGCTATAAAGATGCAAAAGAGATCATCCGGATTGGCCAAGTGAGAGAAAAGTTATGGCCGAATCTTTGGCCCATATCACGATTTGGTGGTTTAATTTGGCCATAACTTTTTTTCTACTTGGCCAATCCAAATGATCCTTTTTGTAAATTTATAGAATACATTTAGACCTATCTAATAACACCAAACTCGTTTCTCCATATTTCGTTTGAGCTGAGTTATAATGAGTTTTCTAGCTCTGGCGCTCAACCGACCGAACAAACATCCCCTACCGCGGGAGATAAAAAGACATCTCAAGTACAAAAACGAAATATCCCCAAAGACAAAACATCTCCTAAAGAATTTCTGGACTCAAAAATCTTTATGTACAAGCCTTGAAAATTTTTACAGGCCTGAGATTTTCAGAAAAGCACAGGTGTCGATTTTTAAAGTTTCACAGGCTTCGAAGTTCCAAAAAAATATTAAAGATGTGAGATTCAATTTTAAAAAAATTTTCATAGGCTCCGGTTTGTTCAAAAAAGTTACAATGGGTGGGAGTGGGGATATTCTGCGTTTGGATATACTGGGTTAATTTTTACCACAAGGGACTTTTCTTTAAAAATAGACCAAATTCTCAAAAACTCTGGTTGTTTCTTATCATTATTCGTGGATTTACTCTATATGATGATTGTTTGGTAAAAAATAGTCTAAAGGAATAAATTATAAAAACGCGCTTATTTTTTGTCAGTTAAAAAAATCTCAAAAAACCGTAGTAATACTGTATGGGACCGTAGTAATACTGTATGGCAAAAAATTTTTTTGAAAAATATTCACAATTTCGAGTTTCGTGTTTCGATTTCGCGAATTTCGAGTTTTTTCTTTCGAATTTCGAGTTTCATGTTTCGAGTAACATCAGAGTTTCGTTCGAGTTTCGTGTTTCGAGTAACTCTCGAGTTTCGCCCAGCCCTGCCCCGGATTGGAGAGACGTGGATTTGAGTCCCACCGGCGGTCTAACGTTTTGCCCAAGCTTTAGTATATAAACTACTATTTGGACAACTTTTGTCGGATCTCCATATTCACCTAAATGTCATTCACAGTTATTCATCTTAAAACTTTTTCATAATGACAGCATGTGTCTTTCCAGCAAAAATATTTATACATAGCGAAAATATTTTCACTTATCCTCAAACGCGAATAATTAAGTTTTGGTTTGAACCCTCTCTTTCATTGATTAATTACCACTTTCTCATTAGTGTTTTTTAAATTATTTTATCAAAATATAATTTTGAACGAAAATCCCGAATCTTGATTGAGGTTTCGAAAAAATTTTCGTCAAAATTTTTTGAGATCGAGATTTTTTGAGAATCTCGAATAGAGATAGATCTCGAAACCAAGTCCGGTCACTATCTAAACAGTACTATCATAATGAACATTAAGAATAAAGGGAAAATTTTTAAAATTAACTTGAAACTTGCAATATTTTTACGCAATAAAATTTTACCAATCAATCAATCTTGAAATCATCATCATTTTAGGTGCATATGAATGAATGGTATAATAATCTGCTATTATTATTTCCCCATGGTTGATACTGTAAATCAAATTCGGTCTCCATTTAGCTTTTATTGATCATCAATTTTACATTCCGATTTTCACAATGATTCATCCGATAACGTGAATTAAATGTACTGATAGCAAGTATATGTCCGTATTTTTCCAAGGCGTAGAATGATTCTAGCAGGATTCAATCACCAATACATTAAATGAGTATCAAGTGAGCTCCTCTATGTCAAATTGCTGCTAAGTCAATGGCTAAGTCTGAATCCATTTCGTACACAGCAATTGTATAAAAATGCATTTGTTAAAATAGTGATCTGATCTCACTTGAAACTCTCATCAAATTTGATATTAGCTTTTCTGGCGCTAAAATCGGATTCCACACTTGTGAAAACCTTTATACAAATTATCGCCGCCCTTTTCGGAAATTATTTTTGCCCCTAAAAAGGAAGACACCTCCGTGTTTATTTGGCAGGCCGAAACTTGCTGACCGAAACTTGCGGACCGAAATTTGCGGACGGCAAGCAAAAATCAAGTAAATAAAATAAATAATAATAAATAAAAAAATTTTAAATTTTTACTGGGGATTTTCATGGTGCTGAATCCGAATCTGACATCAAATTTAGCACTTTTCTAGAAAATCATGATTTTGAAAATCATTTGATTTTTCCGTCAGATCATTGATTGTTTGCGTAAAATCATTTTCAGCTTGAATTTTAGGGCCCAATAAAGGAAATTCCTTTTGAAACATTATTGTTTTTAACAAGAAAGAAATAAAAATATACTTAAAAGTTTTAATTTTAACTTAAAATTGAAAAATTCCTTTTTATTAATATGGGTAAGTGGTTTAAAAATTAAAAAACCGAAATGTAATGTAGCCTAGAATGAAAATCAATTGAAAAAATCAATAATCTGACAGAAAAATCAAGTGATTTTCAAAATCAGAGATTTTTCTAAAAATGTGCTAAATTTTATGTCAGATTCGGATTCAGCACCATGAAAACCCAATAAGAATTTAAAAAAAAATTATTTATTATTTTTTATTTTATTTTCTTGATTTTTGCTTACCGTCCGCAAGTTTCGGTCCGCAAGTTTCGGTACACCGTTTATTTTAAAGTATAGGCCATTAAAGCAAAAATGTTTAATAATTAAGTTGAATCTTAGGTAAGTGTGCTCTATCAATTTACAAAGACCATTTCAAAAATTGCTCCCTTATTAGAGATTAAGGCATGCTTTTTTCTATTTTACGAATGATTCTTTTTGTGGAGGTGCTATATAGATTCGCAATTCCAATTCTCAAATGGTTACGATCATGTAAAATATTTCCCTTGCAAGTTAAAATTAAAATAATTTTAGACTATTCGCTATGCCGTCAGTGGTGGTATTTTTGCTTATCGGACTGGTCATCAATGCCATTCCGGTCGCTCAATGTTCGCTTATTTTTTTTGTTAAAAATATTTTCCTCATTATTAGGCCTCCGATGCTATGATTATCCATTTTTTGGAAGCTCTAAACATAGTGTGGACTGCGTTCCCTCTGACACACATTGCTATGTCGGTCACTGTTCCGGAAGTAAGAATTTAACACTTATAAAAAATAAGAAAAAATCTTTTTGAGTGTTAGAAAGGGATTAAGGGTGTCGACAGTGTTGTGTTAGGAAAAAATATCAAAAAAAAACAGAAAAGTATTTTTTTTAAATCCAAATAGGCCAAAACTATAATAGTAAATGTGCAGAATATGCCTTTTTTAAATAATGCCCCGTTTACACTCTCCTCATCACTCCCCTTGTTTCCCACATCCTAGTGCTGCTCGAGACCCAAATTTTCCCGAGACTCGAGAAACGAAACCGAGACTTGACCCCGATACTCAAAATCGAGACTCGATACCCGAGACTTTTTTTACTCAAAAATTCAACCTATTACAATATTTTAGCAATTAATTGTTTTTTTACCAACTATTTTGCGGGGTTTAGTAACCATTTAGGAATTTTACGTAACTAATTATTGTAATGGAATATCTAGATTGAATAAAAACAAAAAGACAAGAAATTTTGAGCTAATATTGAAAATTTGGAGAAAATTTCTTTTCCGGTGGAGACCTAAATTCGATGTAGCTTCAATGTAAAAAATCGGTAAAATTAGGGGTTTCGACGGCTCGATAAGTGGCTTCATAGAAAATTTTTGGTATTTTAGTTGAAATAAACTGGGGGACCTATGAAATTTTTTGACTTGACATTTCAGGAGGCTGCAGCTCTCCAACCCTCTCTCTGGCTGCGCCCTTGACTAAAATTACTTCATAAGGAGAAAATTTTGAGAATTAAGAGTCTTAAAAGATTTTGTTTTTTTTATAATTCGAAGAATTATCATATATAAAATTTACAAATTTTTCGGAAAATTAAATTTCCTATTATATCTTTTTTACCAAAAAATCTCAGATTATCCAGTGTAAAAAAGTCTCGTTTTCCGAGACTCAAAAACCGAGACCGAGACTCGAGTCCGAGACCCAAAAAACCCGAGAAAAGTCTCGACTCGAGACCGAGAGTTTCGATCTGCACTAGTGACTGCAACCTTATCGCTAGCATTATGAAAATCCATTGGCGCTAGGGCTAGGTTTTTTCCAAAGGAAATTAATCTGTAGATAGATCTATATCTGCTTAGCTGCGACTAGAAAATCCTTAGTCTTAGTTCTAATCTAGCAGTTTCAATTCCATCAATTCACAATCATATTTTTCCTTTTACGTCACAAGAAGACAATGCACCTAAAGAGAAAAGGAAAATGTCATACGAAAAATGAGAGAAAAGACAATTAGAAAAAATAAGTCAAAGAATTCATTTCAGAAAATAATTTACATACCATTCGCTTTTCGATGAACTTGTCGTTAATTTTTTTTCAAAATTTTTCAAAGCCACATAGTCATTCCATCCTTACGCATAAACAGACAGGGGTGTGCACGGGCCGGCCCGGAGGCGGGCCGGGTATTAGTGATGTTCGAGACCCAAATTTTCCCGAGACTCGAGAAACGAGACCGAGATTTGGCCCCGAGACCGAGACTTGACCTCGAGACCCGAGACTTTTTTTATTTTTTTGCCAAAAATAAAAAAATCCAAAAAAAATTTGAGAGAAGCTGACTGTGTCCAAAAAAACTAATGGGAGGTCCGGAAGAACACGCCGACGATTTTTTGGAATTTAGAAAAAGATTTTAAAATTTGGACCTAATACTCACGATTGATATTTTTTAAGGAAAAAATAAAAATGACGAAATTTCACTAAATAGGCAGTGCATTTCGGCGTGGGGGTATCCGTGTCCAGGGTTTAACCAATTTTTTTAGAGGTGTCGTTACACCAATAGGGGGCAACGAGGAAATTTTTAAAATCTAGGCCATTTTTCTTTAAAAAATTGGTCATTTTTACGCTTTATTGAAAATTTTTTATCTTATTTCTGGGGTGTTGGCACTCGATTGGGGCCGCTGAAGAAAATTTTGAGATTTTTAGACTCTTTTCTTTTGAAAATTGATCAATTTTTCCTCTTAATTTTCAATTTTTTTCTTCCTTTTTCCTCCCCGGGCCTCTACGGATTTTTTAAAAATTTTTTTTGACTTACAATTCAATATGTTGAAGAAACACAATTGAAAACTGCTTTCTTAGCAGTAAGAAATTATTTTGAATTGAATTAATGTGTATTAAGTAATAGTATTAATGCTTTCTCAAAAAGTATGGTTTTAAAAAAATGTCAAAAAAAATTTGGATCATGATCCTGGTGATCTGATCTGATACAGATCATGATCTGACGTGATCTGATCCTGATCCAGGGAGTCGGATCAGATCAGATCATTTTTGATGATCCAACCTCCAGGATCAGATCAGGATCAGATCATTTTGAAAAATGAGGATCATTGACAACACTGCTCATCACTCCCCTTGTTTCCCATATCCATCTCTCTATTCTAACTCTCCACACTATCTATTATTTCTCCCTCTTCCCTCCTTTCTCCTCATTCTACTTTCCCATTCCATCTCCTCTTTTCTTCTTTTTTTTCTCTACACACTCTCTTCAACTCCCACTCTCATTCCCTACTATCCTCTAGCTCCCAATCCATTCACTCTCTTCTCTCTTCTCACTCTTTTCGCACATGTTACTCGATTATCCTCTCTATACATACTCTCTAAGCCTTCTCACTTCGCTATTCATTCCTACTCTCCTCCTTTCTCCCCCTTGTTTCCCTTCTTTCGTACCAATTCCTCAGTCTCCTCTTTTCAACTTTTCCTCCAGCATGAGTTTTAATATCCAAATTGGCTCCGTCCTTTTTGTTCTTGAGGATCGGGGGCATTATTACCCTTCCTATAGGCATAGCCTATGGTATTAATTCTCCCCTCCCCTCCCCTGGAACAGCTAGGCAACCCCCAGGAACGGTCAATAGGTTTAGGTTAGCTTTTTCTTTCTCTCTATGCCTCAGCTTATCTCTCTTAGCTTCTATCTCTATTTAGCTTTCTCTCTCTTTCTATTTCTTCCCTTTCTCTACATATTTAGCACGATCCTTTTCTATCTTTCTCTCTTCTATTTCTCTCTTCCTCAACTTCTTTTTCTTTCTCTCTTCTCTCTATTTCCTCTCTCCTTCTCTCTTTCCCTCAACTTCTCTTTCTCTCTCACGTTCCTAAGCCTCTCCCTCTTTCTCTATCTCTGCCTCTCTCTCTATCCCTCGCTTTTATCTCTCTCTTTCTGTTTCTCTATCTCACTCTTCCTTTCTCTTTCTCTTCACTTCTCTTTCTCAATCTCTTTCTCTACCCCCCCCCGTAATAGGTGTTAAAAGGGCTAGTGCGCGAAAACGAGGTGCGCTCCCAAAAGCCCTTCGATCTTGCCGCCAAAATGCGCCAATAGGTTTGGACTAGTGCGCGAAACCTCTTTGATGATACCGCCAAAGGTGGACAATAGGCGGGATACGGAAATCCTTTTGATGATGCAGTAAATCCCTTTGATGATACAGCCAATGACGGCCAATATGTGTGGTCGTGTGCGAAAACGGTACGCGCCCACGACAAAAGTGAGCAATAGGTATGGGCTAGTGCGCGAAAGCGGTGTGCCCCGCGACAAAAGTGATCAATAAGTATTGGTAAAAATGATCAATAGGCGGGTGTGCCGACATTAGCGGCCCCGACACTTGCGGCCCATTCGCTATAACTCGGTTCAAATGGGAGCTAGAAAAATGTGTTTGGTGTCAATAAATAGAGCAAAAAAGCCCACCCAAATTGGTCCACTGCAAAAAAGTTATGGCCAAAATACCTTGGATTTGGCCAAAATTGTTATTTTGGCTATAACTTTTTTGCACAGTGGTCCAATTCGAGCGGGCTTAAGGCAGTAGTTACCCATAACCTTTTTCGCCCCTCTAAAATGCTCCTATATGACACATTATTTCACATACCTCCCAAAATTACAAATTATTACACATATTACAATATATTTCACAAAGCGTCACTTTTTACAAACTTAATATTCATTCATAAATTTTAAAAATTAAATCTTTCCGCTAAAATGCCCCACACCAATATCGTAAAAAAACCTTCATATTGGAAATGATTTTATTCGAAAATTGGATCAAATAATCATCAAAAATCACAAACTACAATTATTCAAATCAAAAACAACATTCATTATAGATGATATTAGCAGATGTCAGTAGTTACCCCTGTATTTTTTCAGGGTTGTGACGTCACAGGTGCCCCAGCCAAAAGGTAGCGGCTGTGTGTATATGAGAGGAAGGTTAGAGAAAGCGAAAAGGTTAGAGAAAGAGGAAAAGTTAGAGACGCAGAAAAGGATAGAGAAAGAGAAAAAGTTAGGAGACGCAAAAAAAGGATAGAGAAAGAGAAAAAAGAAAAAGCGAGAAACAGACAGACAAAAAGTTCATTCCACACTGATCACAAAATTATTGTGACCCAGTTTCGAAATACAACATTGTGTAGTGCATCAATGATGAGCAATTATTTTGACCTAGATTCAAAAAATAATTTTTTATTCCGCATCAATGACCATGAGAGCAATTATTTTGACCTTGATTTCTCATGATAGATTTTTTGCGAAATTTATTATAAATTGAGAAGATAAACTTAACCTATTCATTTTTCTTATTCATTCATCAAAAATGTTTGAAATTCCCCGACCAAAATTCAATAATTCTGTTTACCTAATTAATATTGGACAAAAATTAGCTCTACAAAAAATTTACATAATTTCTCCTTCAACAAAATTAATAACCCGTAAAATGAATGCTGTGGTTATGAAACTCTACAACCCCAATGCTACAGGCTTAATCTTTGCTACTGGAAAAATTGTTCTCACTGGAGTCAAATCTGAAGAAGAAATGCATCAAGCTACAAATTATCTACTTGAACGGATCCAACAATGCGGATACCCTGATGCGGAAATTAAGGACATACAAATTCAAAATCTGTAAGTTTTTTATTTTAATGAAAAAGCTAACCTCAAAATTTACAAAGAAATTTTTAGTGTTGCCTCAGTGGATGTGGGCTTCCACATAACTTACCTAATCTTTTACTATTACAATATTACTTAATCTTACGTAATTATTACAAATGTACCTAATATTATGTAATATTACTCATTATGAGCAATCTTACACATCGTTCTTACACATTGTTAGTAATCGCGGATCAACTTCCTTTCATTTCCACTTCGCATATAATCTCTCGTTAGTCTCCCTCCTAAATCTTCCTCTTACATAATTCTGAATTAGAAGATATCGAAACATCAAATGCGACAGCTATGGAGATTTCGCAAACCTACACAGCTCAATATAACCCGTTTATCTAATTTGCATTGAACTAAATTTTATTAAAATAAAATCCAGAATGTGACATATCAAATGTGACCCTCCTTCACCTCATTACCAAAATGAGCATTTATGTAATCCGCATGACCCAAAATCCTTCCTTTAAAATCATGAATCAAAACTGATTCATTCAAATCTAAGCTAAAAATTTTCATATTCCCTCCACTACAAAAAATGTAATGCACTAATCAAGATCCTATAGAAAAACTTCATAAACTATCCAAAAGACCAACAACGCATCGCATAAAGTTTCGAAATAATCTACTTACCGATTGATTATGCGAGTAAAGAATCATAAACAACGCCACATATTGTGTGTGCTGGGTAGAGAAGAAGAAAAACACGTAGAAACAACGTCACTTTCCCGGTCAAAAATCCAATCCCTACCATATGCATCCTTCACAACCATTCTGCAATTTTCTACACATTCTTCCCCTTCGCATAAAATTTTTTCCAATTTTAATTGGCTAAAGTCTATTAGTAGATGATTTTGATTTATAGCTTAAAAATTCAATTCTCTACCATCATACAACAAAATGAACATTCTCTCCCGCTTCCAACTGCGCTCCATTCCTGAATACCATCCCTCAACTAAGAATTTAGA
>LDKF01002876.1:5371-24353 GCA_001026735.1 Rotylenchulus reniformis | reverse complement strand
GACTTTAATACCCAAATAAAAGCAAAAATTCGCGTTTTAAAGGGAAAATTCATTTTTTGGGTGAAACTTTCTAAATAAGCTGTTCATTAGTGTTAAAAAAAGAAAAATGTTTAAAATTTTAAGCATCCCTTTTGGCCTTTTTAGGTTTTCGAAATTCCTTGTTAAATCCTTGAAATTTTCAAAAAGTTCGATTTTTTGCATTTTTCGAAAATTTCAACATTTTCAACAATATTCAAAAACCAAGAAGGCCAAAAGAGGGGGGGGGGGGTTTACATATAGTTTGGGCCTAGAAATGTTTTTAAAAAAAGTTTTTGGGTGCAGGGAATTTTTTGGAGGCTAGCGAGTTTGGGGACTAGGGAGTTGACCCCGTTTGGGCCCATTAAGACCTTCATAAAAATCGGGAAAAATATCTTTAAGGGCCCCTTAAAAATTGGAAAATTATAAGCCTCTTAAAATTGGGGGGAAATTAAACATTTGTCCATATTCCTTGGAGGTTATTGATCCTCTCCATCCTTCCGTCCCGTGTCAATAATGTCCTCTATATAAAATGTACCTTCCCTGGGTCCCCCAACCCCCATCCTTCCACTTCACATTTTTACGCAATTTGGCCCTTTGCTGCTAGCGGAACTTTCTGACCTTTTAAACTCCCCGTCCGGCCAATAGACACATCAATACTACAAAGTCATAAGCACATACATATGGTGCCCGGCCAGCCGAAAACCATTGGGGACAGAGGGGGAAAGCAACAGGAAAAGAGGGGAATGGATGAATTAAAGGGGCCTATTAAGCACTTATTCCCGGGGATTGAAAGATTGAAAGTTTAAGCGAATGAATGTGCCTAATCCCTAGGCTAATCTCTGGAATTTATGGGTTTCTTATACAGATGGATAAATGTACATAGGGATAAAAGAAGTTTTCAGGAAATGGCCACAAAAATATGAAGGATTCCGCTTGTCAAAAAAAGGACGTTGGCCAGTGAAGATTGAGATTTTTGAAAAATTCAATTATTTTTTCTCGGGAAAAAGGATCAATTTGTTCTAAATAATAGACTCGTGTAGCCATTTAACTTTAACTGCTTAAAAAAGTCTGAAATAATTAGTGAGAGGAAAAAAGTTGAAAACAAAATTAAAAAAAAACACAAAAGGGTATCTTAAATTAGTTGGAAAAGAAATTCTTCAAAACGAAAATGTCGCAGTTTTTCGTTTCGAAATTTCGCAAATCAGTCTTGGATTTCGATTTTGGCATTTACTTTTTTCACAGGCAAAATCTGGGGAATTCTGGCAAATTGTATGGGAAAATACAAATCCAAAGTTGCTTCTTAATTGGATTGACACATTTTTGTTTGGCAAAACGATCTTTGAGTCCTAAAGCTGTGAATTTGTACGGATTGTGGAATCGAAGTCGCGAAGAATGGAAGGGTTTCTTCTTCCTCATCCCTTTTTCTTCCTTTTTCCTCCGCCGTATCGAATGGCAATTTTTCTCATTATTTTCACTCCTCATCATCTTCATCCTTGGCCATAAAAACCGAGAAAAGAGGGGAAGGAAATGGCCAAGAAAGGGAAGGAGAAGAAGCAAAATGAGTAGGCGGCAATGAGTGGCCGAGAATAGGGGTGGTCCAAGAAGGGGGTATTACCGCGTGTAAATTGCAGGAAGTTGAGGGGGGGGGGGGGGAATAAGAAACAGAAACCAAAACTAAAACATAGAAAGAGAATAGAACCGGGGGTAACCCCCGCTTTCCGGGGAGGCTTATCGGGGGTTTACATCTGGTTCTTTATACAGGATGTCTTGTTAATGTGACGGTGTTATCCCCATTTTTGGATGGTTCTAAAAGATCTGAAGATGCCCCAAGAAGTTCGCGAGCCTAAAGATGTCCCAAAAGATTTCCAAGAGCCACCAATTTCAAAAAGTCTTAAAGTTTTTAGGAATTTCCAATATCCTAAACGAATAGGAATTCCGTAAAATTATGAAACTTCAATATGTCTATGTACATATCTAAAGAAGGGAGGAAAATCAATGCTTCGGAGGAGGGGATAGTAAAATCGGCGTAAAAATCCTGTAGAAATCAACTTTTATTTTTTCGGCGCTATGATTTTATGACGCGAAAACATTCCATGTTAAATTATTGTTGTTTGTTTATTTTTCCTTGATTTATCCCCTTTGTATGTGCTATTTCGCAAGAAGGAATTCGCTTTAAAAGATCTTAGAAAAGTCCATTTCTATTGAACGATTATTTTAATTTTAAAGCTTCTGCGGGATCCTTGCCAAGCGATGGTGTTCGATTTTGATCTCTATCTACATATGTATACCCTTTTTCCCGATGAAAAAGACAAGGGGGCGACCAGGGGACGATCCCAGCATCGTCCGATTAGATTTCGCTTGCTCTACCATCTGAGCTACACCCATCCCATTGAGAATTCGTTTACTAGATCTATTTTTGCTTTTTTCAATTAAGGGACCGATCGGGGTTGTCACAGGATGGGGTGAATATTTGAGGAACTATTTAGTTGGAAAACGGGGAATTATTGCCGATAATAGGCCAATTTTATTGGATTGTACAAAATAAATTCACAAGGGAGTTTCCCGAGGTGCCACACCCAGATTGCTTGTGAATTTAATGGGTTAAATAAGGGAGGGGCAAAAACGTTAGGCCGCCGGTGGGACTCGAACCCACATTTCTCCTATCCGGGGAGAGCTTTCACCATTAAGCTACAGCGACACGTTTGCCCGCCCTTTAATGGATGCTTTTCATGGGATGGGAATCGCTCTCGGGAGGCATTTCCTCTTCTCCCTTACAGTTATGAAATTTTTATATTTGTTTTTTTTCAATGTGCTTTATGCACGGGCTTAAGGTGCTGCTGGGTCGTTAAAAAAGTGGACAGCTGTGGAGGTAAAAATTGGCCAATGTGGCCAGTCTGGCCAAAAACTTTTTTCTTAAAACTTACTAGGCCCTAATTTAAAAAATCAAAATTGCGCAGAATTTTATGCCCTATGGAATGGGTTCCAAAGCAATCGGCGTGTGGCATCTCGTGAACTGTACTTGTCGAGTTTGGGCCAACTTCATAAACTATGGCCCAAATTTTTTCCATGGGGAGAGAAGTTTAACATTTTTTTTGAAAAGTCCTTTACCAATGGGGGAACAAGGAACAAGCAGTTGACATTTTGAAAAAAAAAGTACAAATTTTGGTCTTCCACCAAATGTGTCATCTGGGGGACCGTGAATCGGATTGGGTGATGGGGTTAAAGCAGCGATGGGTGATGAAGCATTCACCATCCATTCAATTCATTCGGCTTCATCAACATCTCTGCTTTCGGGGAGCGGGAGGGGGGAGGGGCTGACAAAGTGCGATCCTTCCTCTCTCCTCCTCTTCCGTCCGTTCTTTTCCTCTTCCCGGGGATCCCAAATTAAGTTTGCCATTCAACAGCAGAAGAAGGACGAGGAGAAGGAGGAGATAGGGCAAGGCAAAAAATAAAAAAGGAGCGCAAATTTGCTTGGCTTAGAGGGATCCGCCGCCGGGATTAAATGAAGCCGCGACGGAAGGAGGGCGACGAGATAGGGCCGCCGGAGGGGAGAAGGGTCCCCCGTCCCCGAAAAGCTTTGGCCAAAAAATTTGGCCAACAAGAACGCGGGGACAGCACAACAGTGAGAAGCGCCCCGCTGCGAAAGGCACTGGAAAAATTACCGCCGCCGCCGCCGTCGCGGATGGCCAATCCGGAGAGTCGGCGGAAAGGTTCCGTTGCTTTGTTCGCCTTTTGTGCTTTGTTAAAATGGCCAAAATTCCCAAAAAAAAAAAAGTTAGTTTTTTGTTGTCTGTTGTCCAAAGTGGATAAAAACATTTTTGTTGGGAAGGGGAGGGGCGGAATCGACTGAACTTGATAATTCCGTGTTATAGTCTGGCGAAAACTTTTTTAGAGCTTGCTAGGCCGAAAGTATAATAAGCAATTGTGCAGAATTTTATGTTCTTTCTTCTGCTATCTTTAGTTTTTTTTCGAAATTCGGCTATGTAATAAAGTTCGAAATTTTCGCTAAACTGCGGAGTTCATTGTAAAATCCTTCACATACCATTTGCCGATCGATCAACGATGCTAAGCAAATGGTTTTTGATTCCTACACTGTAGCATGGCCATGTAAGCTCGAATTTGGTTGCATATGTGTTCTAGAATCTCGAATGAAAAAAAATTCGTCGATCTCGAGTAGTGATCGGCAAAACGATCCGGGCTGGGCTCGTTATCCGGGCTCCGTAGAATGCCAACCAGTGTTCCCGATGATCCACCTTTTTCGGAGATGATCTGATCTGATCCTGATCCAGGGGTGGCTCATCAAAAATGATCTGATCTGATCCGACCCCTGGGATCAGGATCAGATCAGATCACGCTAGATCATGATCTGGATCAGATCAGGATCAGATCATAATTTTGTGGATCACGGGAACATTGATGCCAACCCCGAATAGCCCCGATCAACTCTCAAATTTACCGGGGCCGGGCCCGGATAACGGGGCCCTGATAAAACCCGACCGGGTCCGGCACCGTGCCGAACACTAGTTTCGAGTTTCAGAAAAAATAAATAATTTCCCTCCATATCTCGCCTGCTGCTGGTGTTAAAGAGTTAAAGCATAGGGTGTAAAAATTATGTTGTAAAAAATTTACAGGAAGTCCTTTGAAATAGTCCTAATAAATCTCAAAATATGTGATATCACTGATTTAAATACACTCTAAAAATTGGGAAATTATCAAAAATGGTCTCTGTTAAAAATAGAAAAATGTGTGAAATTATGACAACAAAATGCTCTTGTGAATGAGAAACATCACTTTCGTGCAAAGGGCAGAATTCATAAATATAAGCAAAATGGGAAAATATGTATTGTATTATTGAGAGGGTTCGATGTGTTATTTTGGGTGCATATTTTCTCAGAAAGTTCCATTTTTGTGTTTTTTGTTCCGAAAAAATTGTTTCTCATCAGATATTTTTGACTAAAATTAGATCGGTCCGGAACTTCCGGACAAAATTGTGCTCCAATTTTTGCACTAATCAGCAGGAAGTTAGAAAATTCCGGTTTACTAGAGCCTATAATCATCAGAAAATTTGTGAAAAAAAGAAATTGCAAAAAATTGTGGATTTCGCGGAAATCGAAGCAAAGCAATTCTGATTGTGGCTTGTGGCCAAACATTGATCTCACTTATCAGATTCTGTGGAGCAAAAAAACATTTTTGTGTTCTTTTGCCCAGGGGCGGATCTAGAGGAGGGGGGAGGGTACGATGTGGTACTACCCATAAAAAATTTTTAAGGGGTCGAAGAGGAAAGGAAGTTTCAAAGAAATGGGTCTAAAATTTCAAAAGGCGTTCCCTATCGGGTCTGCCGACACCCCTAAAAAAATTTTGGTCAGACCCCTGGACATGAGTAGCCCCCAAGCTGAAAGCCTGGATGGATCCGCCCCTGTAAATGTGTTGAGAAAATTTTGAAAATTTTGTAAGAGGGTGGTTGGAATGAATGTGGTGGGTCCCCCGTGAGAAGATCAAAAATTGGAAAAGGAACAAAGGCACAAAGGGGTGAGTCTGTCCCTTTGTTACCTTGTGTCTCCCTTAGTTCCCTCGGTGGTTCAATTCCTCCACCATTTTCGGCTCACCAGCTCTCAATAAAAATTAATTATTCCGCTCATATTTTTTTGTATAAAAACCCGAGGGGAAAGAGCACATTTTGGAGGGGAACAATGGAGAGAGAGTGGCGGAAAAGCGGAAGTTGGTGGGAAAAGAAAGGTCGCGGGATGGACGAGGAAGTTTGGGAAAATTCAAAAAAGTTCAAATTCAAAAATTTACAGCCATAGGGCCAAGATTTTATGCTAAATATGATGTTTAAGTTGTGTTTTCGCATCAAAAATATGCTCATCGGAAAGAACATGTGAACAATCCTATTTTTTAGAATATGTATTTTTAAAAAATCAGAAAACAGAAAATTGTTTATTTTGAAACATTTAAAATTTCGATAAACCGGCCAGCAGGATAAAATTGGGGGGGGGGGTATAATATTGCAATTTTGGCCAAGCAATGAGCTAAAAAAAATTTAGTGGACAATGACGTTCTACATAAATTCTAGCAAATTGCAATGAGATTAATGGCAACCTCAAAAAAATCGGGTCAAAATTTAAAAGACTAAAAGACCTTCGTCATCAGCCAACCAACCCTCCCCACCCCTAGACCATTATGCATTGGCATCGTTTTTTTCCGGTCCGGCACGGAATCTAACAAACATTGGCATCCATTCATTCAGGGGATTGATGGGGGCAATTTGTTGCCCATTGTTTTTGGATGACCTTCGATAAGGTTGGAATTTAGGGAGAAGGGGACATATCGAATGGCAAAACATGATAACCATGTTCTTAGTTCTTCGATGAAAAAAATCATTAAAATTGCTAAAATGACTTAGTCCATCTCAATTGGCCCATGCAAAAAAGCTATGGCCAGAAAATAGTAAGTAAACGTACGTATACTTTCGGTCAGTGTTGTTAAAAGCTCCGACTCCGGCTCCGCTCCGGCAGCCAAATTGTAGAAAAGGCCGGAGTCGGAGCAAAATTTTTTCGGAACCGGAGCCCGGAGTCGGAGCGAATTTTTTTTTGGAAAGCTCCGACTCCGGGAAAGTTATGGTGGAGCAGGTAAATTTTTGAGAAAAAAGAGGGAGAAAATGTATTTTTGGGCGGAAAAGTTCAAAAAATGCACACTATTTCTCTTCCTCTATGTTTTTTTCTCTCCCGCATACACGGTGGGAGAGCAGAGAGCAGTCTATGAACTACAAAACGCCGTAGAAATACGAAATACCGAAAGGTGCAGATGACAAATCATCGGATATTTTTGTTTTTGATAATAAAACCTTGGTCTGTGAAAAGTATTAAATTTTTTACGAAAATTTTGATTTTGGAAAATTTTTGAAAATTTTTAGCGGATTTTTGAAAATTTTAGAAAATTAGTGAAAATTCTTAATTCTTTGAATTTTTGTAAAAATTCTTTTGCGAAAATTTTGTAGAATTTTGTGAAAAATGTTTTAAATTTTTTTCGAAATTTTTGGATGTATTAAAAATTTTGAAATTTTTTGGAACCGGAGTCAAATCGGAGCCGGAGTCGGAGCAAAATTTTTTCGCAGCCGGAGCCCAGAGTCGGAGTCGGAGCAAAATTTTTTCGGAGCCGGAGCCCAGAGTCGGAGTCGGAGCAAAATTTTCTGATTTTAACAACACTGCTTTCGGCCAATTTCTGGCACGTGTACTATTTTGGCCATATTTTTTTGTTCTTATGGCCATTTCAAATGTCCTTGGTGTCTATTTTATTGCTGACTCAAACATATTCTATTGCGAATTTAGGGCAAAAGTGGGAATGTTCAAAGAGATTTATCGCGAGAATATCGTATAAAATGTAAATTGCTCATAAGGTAATGGTGCTGGGTCGATCCAAAATTATGCCCCAAAGTGCCAAAACCCAAATTTTCTCCAAAACAAATTTTAAAGGGGAGCTAGGCCAAATTTTCAGCGACATAGTTGTGCAGAATTTTTTGCTCTATTTTTTGGTATTTTTATTTTTTCGAATTTCGAACCAAAAGTTCAAAATTTTTGTTTGTAAAGCTCAATTTTTCGTTTTTTTTAATTCGAGCTCTTTGTTCGAATTTCGAAAAACTAAAAATATGTACCAGAAAATAGAGCATAAAATTCTGCACAACTTCGTCACCGGAAGTTTTGGCCTAGAAAGCTTTACAAAAAAGTTTTTGGAGAACCTTTTGGGTTTTGGCACTTTTCTTAAACGCCCATTTTGGCATTTTTTTGTAGGGACATAGCACCCTCATAATGTGTAATAGGTATATATTCTGAACAATAATTATATATGTAAATGACACGTTTAAAAATCAAAAATTTAGGGGTTTGAAGAATTTCGGCAGAAAATCTTTTTGAACTCAATTAATTCATTAGCAAACTTTCAATTAATATCCCGAGCAACTGTACACATCAAATGGGTACAAAAATACGACAAATGAATGGAATTTGGCCCCAATTTTCGACTCCACTTTGGCCACTTCTTCCGGTGTAAGTTGTGCACTCAGCACGTGCCGAACTTGGTAATTACGATGACATGGCCCGCCAAAGTGCAATTTTCCGATGAAGATGCCGTCGTGTATGTTTCCAATCACATTAGTATCATTGTGATCTAAAAACAGAAGGATAGTTCTCCAAAATTATTTTTTACTCATAGAATTTCGCAAATTAGTTCCAGTTTGCATCTGGAATTTCTGCCATATGGGGCACGGCCCATAATTCACATGGAACAAAAACCTATAACCCATAAAATTTCATTCGGCTAGAATTAAATCTCCAAATATCCAATACATATTTTCCATATTCCGGGTCATTTTGGTGGCTAAATGCTTTCCAATTGTTTGACAACTTCAGATCAGCTAAGGAAGGACCAGTGTTGGGAAAATGAGAAATTTCGGCTCCGGCTCCGACCCTTGAAAATTTTTTGCTCCGGCTCCAGCTCCGGCTCCGGGGTCAAAAAAAATTTAGCTCCGGCTCCGGGCTCTCAAAAATGTCAGCTCCGGCTCCGGGCTCCAGAAAAGCTCCGGCTTTGGTATAAACCTCGCGAACTTTCAAAAATTTTTTAACCAAAAAATCGATGGTTTGCATTTTTGTGTAGATAAATGCATGGAAACTAGTGTTAGGAATTTTCGCAAAGCCGTGATCAAGACTCAAGACCGGAACCAAAACCAAGACCAAAGTCTTGGTCCTGAAAAATCAAGACCAAGTCTTGGTCTTGCGTCAAGAACAAGCTGGGATGCTGAACCCAAAGTTGAAGAACACACTTTATAAAACAACAATTTATTTCGCTCTTAAAAACACAAAGGAGATCGGAAAATTAGGGAGGCGGGGAAGTGATGAATGGGGGAAGGAAAGAAACAATTTTACTTATGGGGAAGGAGGAAACAAAACGCCAGAGTCAATACAAATATGAAAAATTCAAAAAGGGAAAATAAGATCACTTTATTTATTAAGACATCCCGCCCCACTAGGAAAAGGCGTCCCATGCCGCTAGGAAAGTCCACAGGCAATTCGGCATCCGAAAGGTCGGGGTGAGTCAAGCCTAGTGTCGACGGGAATCGCGCCGGTCGCGCTCGCGCTCAAAACGGGACCCTCCAGCAGGCGCAGTGTGGATACGAGGACGGTACGGATGGGCTCGAACCGGTGAGCGCGACACGAGGCGGTCGCCGAGACCCGACCCCGATTTACGAGAAGTCGAACCGAAGCGTGAGCGGTCACCTAGACCCAACTCAGCTCCATGGCGTGGGCGGTCGCCGAGACCCAACCCAGCCATCCCACGGACAACGGCCACTTCTGAGCGGATTGCGCGCACTCCGAGCTCTCGTTCTCCCGGCCAGGAAGGAACTTGCGACTTCATCCACGCGGCCAAGACCTTCACTCCGGCTTCTGTCATCCACCCGTCCGCTGCCACACGACTCCGATCGAACGAGTCGCCGTAACGCCAAATCTCCACCAGACTGCGTCCACTGGGCGTCACGCAAGTGAACCACGGGCCGATCATCGCCGACAACTTCGCCAGCAGCTCCGTGTATTGCTGGTCTCTCATTCGCACATATGGAGGCGGCAACCAAATGATCGGAACGGAGCTGAAGCGCGTGCACAACTGCTGAACCCGGCCGCACTGCTCGACAATCTGGTCGACCGTTTCAGCTTGTACGAGCGAGTCGCGCCCCACCAGCACAAGGATGGCTCTGACCTTGCTCGACAGCACCGTCTCCGAGAGTGCGCGGATAACCTGAGTCAACGGTCCTTGCTCATTTCCGACAAAATGTGTTCCCCGGTTCACCTGGTTCACCGTCCCGCGCTCTGTCCCAACAAAATGGGTTTGCTCACGCATTTCGGCCATCAGCTGGTGGGCTGACGAGTCACCAATGATGACCCGACTCGACTCGACGAACACGGCCGCCCTGTGCACAACCTTGCTTCGGACCTTCTCCAGCACCCATCCCGTCTTCTCCAACAGTGCCTTCCACCCGGACTTCTCCGCGTCTGGCAACTCTCCAACTGCGAGTGGCACAGTTGCTCCGATGGCCCCGTATCCGGACTCTTGCAGGACTCGCTTGGCAACCTGGCACTTCTCAGCCCAAAGCGTCCATGTCTTCTCCAAATCGTCTTCTTTCGGGAATGAGCCGGCCCGGATCGAGTCCTTCCTTGCCCCTTTGTAAATGATCATCTCGTAGTGTTGTCCCGCGCCGAGGACGACCCGCACAAGATCCTTGGCAGCAGATGCTGAGACTGCAGCTCCAGATCGCAGGATGAACATGCCCAAAAGCGCTTGGAGCGGAGTCGAAACTTCGGTCCGTCCCAGTTCCGAGGCTGCATCCAGAATGGGGTCCAGCTCCGCGCACCGGATTTTCTCGCACCGTTCATGGCCCTTCCCTGCGCAGATAGAAGACCAGTGGAGAGAAAGCACTTCGCCACCAGCTTCCACACGCCCACCTGAAAAATCGATTGTCCTCAATCGATCCTCCTTTTTTGTCCCAATTTTCTCGTCCTTTTCCTTCCGTTTCTCATATACTTTCTCAATTTCAACTTCATCCTTATAATCATTCATTAGTCCCCCCACCAACACAGCCTTAAGTTCATTTTTGTACGGATTTTTCCCTTTAGGGAGCGTCGATGTGTCGGGGACGCCGATGGGGACCCTGATTAATCTCTCTATAGGGACGGTAATGGGATTTTTAGCGTCTTTCCTGTCGGTCGGCACCAGATCAGCAGACGAGTTAGTGATACCAATAATACGGAAGGGACCAAATTTATTCCAAAGCAACTTTCTGTGTTTAGAGCGAGCATTAGCCCCAGGGAAAATGACCATGCACCGGTCCCCCACAGTAAATTTATTGGATGTAACATTCGGACGCCGATCATAGTACTCCTTTGCGACTTCGCGTGACTTTTCCGAATTCTCGCGCGCATGATCAAGAATCGATTTTAGATTTTCCCTAAACAATTGAGCATAGGATTCCTCGTCAATTGTGTAGAACGGATTCTTCATGGTCCCAATGTCATAGTCCCCTGGAAAATTCGCCGGCCGCCCAAAAATTAGATAGAAGGGTGAAAATCCGGTCACTTCGGAGGGAGTAGTGTTGTAACTAAAAACGCAATACTGCAACCTATCATCCCAACTCCAGCATGACCCCGTAGACTTCATAAGCATTCCTAAAAGTGTCTGGTTCACTCTTTCCGTAATTCCGTTCCCCTGAGGGTCATATCCGGCAGTCACTGACTTCTCAATTCCCAACAGAACAGTGATCTCATTCAGGGTTTCATTAACAAATTCGCCTCCTTTATCGCTGTGCAGCCTACGCGGTACCCCAAAAATCAAAATAAATTCCTGAACAAATGCCTTGGCAATGGTCTCACTATTTTTATCCGGGACGGGAATGGCCACAAGGTATTTCGTGAAGTGATCAATGCAAACAAGTGCGTAGCGATTGCCAGCTTCTGACGGTCCGATCGATAAAATATCCATACATACTAGTTCTAACGGAGAAGTTGACTGCACTATCCGCATAGGAGGTTCGTTCGCTCGCGGATTCCGTGTATGCGCGCAAATTCTGCAACTTTGTGCCTCCTTAACGCAATCGGCAAACATATTAGGCCAAAAATATAGTTCCGCTAGCTGGTGAAAAAGTTTTTTGCCGCTGAAATGGCCTGCACAGGGTCCGGAATGACGACTTTTTAGCAACTTTTCCCTAAATTCCTGGGGCACAAACAGCTGAATTTTCTGCGTTTTCGCGTCGCAAATATATAATAGACCCTCGATCAATGCAAAACGATGGAATGTGTCCATCATCCGCTGTCTTTCTCGCGCATTATCAGGAAGCAGTCGATTTTCTAAGAACTCATAAATTGAACGCATTTCGCTGTTTTTGGTGCCCTCTACCCATTTTTCTCGGTCTCTGTCCTTAAAAATTTCTCTTCTATCCTCCGGATGATCTATGATCGTTAGAACTTGCCCAACTAAAGCGACATTCTCTGGCTGTATTTCCAAGTAATCGGCCGGACTCTCTTCTGCCATTGCACCGAATCGGGACAGTAGGTCAGCTACTACATTTGCCTTCCCCGGTTGGTACTCAATCGTTAACTGAAATCTCGAGTTCAACTCCATTATCCATCGATCAACGCGTGCATTGCCTGTTTCACTTTTACTCCGGAACATCGGGACTAAAGCTTTATGATCAGTTATGACGCGAGTCGGTATTCCGGTGATGAATTGAGTGAACTTCCGGGCGCCGAACCTAACAGCTAACGCTTCCAGTTCGGTCGGGCAGTACCTACTCTCATGCTTATTGCACTGTCTTGAGGCGAAATAGATGGGCCGAACGCGGTTTCCTCCGTCTGGTTGGCAAAGGACAGCAGAAATTCCCGTTTTGCTGGCATCAGTCAAGATGACGAACCTTCGGGATGGGTCACTGATAGCTGCCTTGAAATCCGGGAAGTACAGTACGGCGTCCTCAAGCACTTTTTCCTTCAATTTCTCAACAATTTCGACCTCTTTTTCTCCGATAATAAAAGGTGTTCCCTTCTTAATAAGGTGAAATAATGGCGCAGCCAAGGTCCCAAAACCGTAGATAAACTTCCTATAATAGGTCATAAACCCTAGGAATGACTGTAGTTGCTTCTTAGTTGCCGGAACAGAGAGTTTGACAATCGGTCGTATCTTGTCCTCATCCATTTTTATCCCTTCCTGTGTCAGAATATGACCCAAAAATGGCAGTTTGGTTGCTCCAAAGTGACATTTCCCAACTTTTAATTTAAGTTCTGCGGTCTTGACACGTTCAAAAACAAATCTTAAGTGTTCTAAATGTTGTTCCCAAGTCTCCGATGCAACTAAGATATCATCAATGTAGATGAAGACAAAATCATTGATCACTCCTTCGAATAAGCGCGACATAAAACGCTGATATGTAGCAACGGCATTGCAGAGACCAAAAGGCAAAACAGTGAACTCGTGCAGGCCGAACTCTGTAGTGAACGCTGTTTTTTCCACCGACGATTCCTCCATCCTGATTTGCCAATAGCCAGACAGAAAATCCAATGTAGAAAATATCTTTTTCCCTCCCAAAGCCAACAAAATATGATCGATGTTCGGTAGGGGGAACGCATCCTTAATGGTGACCGAATTAAGTCCGCGATAATCCACGCAAAACCGGAGAGTCCCGTCGCGCTTTGGTACCAGGACGATGGGACTAGCCCATGGTGAATTTGAAGGGCGGATAAGTCCTCTCCCAAGGTAGTCCTGAAGCATTCCGGCAACTTTTTCGCGGTACGCATAAGGGACGGGTCGCATGCGACTTTTAACTGGAAGTGCATCACCGGTGTTTATACTATGCTGAGTAAGATTGGTCTGAGTCAGCTCGCTGTCCTGAATCGCAAAAATCCCATCGAACTGTCCGATCAATCGTTCTAAACCCGCCATTTCTCCGTCTGACAACCCCGTAGATTTTGGTTTCCATAGCTCCGACAAAACTTCCGCTCTCGAGGGATTTTGATCCAGTTTTGACTCACAATCCACTGCGGCACAGCCATTCGCAATTATCGGCGAAGCGAGCAATTCCTCTGCCGATGCCCACCCCTCCACAGATTCAACTTTCGCAACTATTCCGCGCTCTTCGATTGTGATGGGAATGGACTCAAAATTCGCGATCGGAGCTAATACTTTTCCATTTTCACAAAATCCCAAAGTTGGTTCTACACGAACGGTTTCGCGTCCATCTTCCGGAAAAATTGTAACTTCTTTCCCCTCAAATTCATCTGGAATGGAGAGTTCCACCAAAGTTATGGATTGTGGGAGAAGCGTGATTTTGTAGATCACATGCGCAGTTTCCGGAGCGGATTCTTCAGTGCTAACTCCATAAAAGTTGATCACTTTCTGATTTAGCGCATCAAAAAGTTTGAACCCCAACTGATCAAGTGCATTGGTCCCGAACAATAAGTCGTATCCGAAGGGAGCCTTGGTCACGTGCATTTGAACGCGAGCGAATTGTGTGCCACGGCCAATCGGAATCGATACGACGCCATAGTAGTCCACGGTTTGACCGTTAATATCAACCACACGACGGCCAGGACCCGAAATTCCCATCATATTTTTGTCTGCTTTTCCCTCACGCACTAGCCTTAGGTAGAACGCCGCCGAAATCAGTGAGATTTGAGCACCACCATCTAACATTGCGTTTGTGGATTCGCCGAAAACCGAAACTTTTGCTACCACTAATTTCNCCCACAGTAAATTTATTGGATGTAACATTCGGACGCCGATCATAGTACTCCTTTGCGACTTCGCGTGACTTTTCCGAATTCTCGCGCGCATGATCAAGAATCGATTTTAGATTTTCCCTAAACAATTGAGCATAGGATTCCTCGTCAATTGTGTAGAACGGATTCTTCATGGTCCCAATGTCATAGTCCCCTGGAAAATTCGCCGGCCGCCCAAAAATTAGATAGAAGGGTGAAAATCCGGTCACTTCGGAGGGAGTAGTGTTGTAACTAAAAACGCAATACTGCAACCTATCATCCCAACTCCAGCATGACCCCGTAGACTTCATAAGCATTCCTAAAAGTGTCTGGTTCACTCTTTCCGTAATTCCGTTCCCCTGAGGGTCATATCCGGCAGTCACTGACTTCTCAATTCCCAACAGAACAGTGATCTCATTCAGGGTTTCATTAACAAATTCGCCTCCTTTATCGCTGTGCAGCCTACGCGGTACCCCAAAAATCAAAATAAATTCCTGAACAAATGCCTTGGCAATGGTCTCACTATTTTTATCCGGGACGGGAATGGCCACAAGGTATTTCGTGAAGTGATCAATGCAAACAAGTGCGTAGCGATTGCCAGCTTCTGACGGTCCGATCGATAAAATATCCATACATACTAGTTCTAACGGAGAAGTTGACTGCACTATCCGCATAGGAGGTTCGTTCGCTCGCGGATTCCGTGTATGCGCGCAAATTCTGCAACTTTGTGCCTCCTTAACGCAATCGGCAAACATATTAGGCCAAAAATATAGTTCCGCTAGCTGGTGAAAAAGTTTTTTGCCGCTGAAATGGCCTGCACAGGGTCCGGAATGACGACTTTTTAGCAACTTTTCCCTAAATTCCTGGGGCACAAACAGCTGAATTTTCTGCGTTTTCGCGTCGCAAATATATAATAGACCCTCGATCAATGCAAAACGATGGAATGTGTCCATCATCCGCTGTCTTTCTCGCGCATTATCAGGAAGCAGTCGATTTTCTAAGAACTCATAAATTGAACGCATTTCGCTGTTTTTGGTGCCCTCTACCCATTTTTCTCGGTCTCTGTCCTTAAAAATTTCTCTTCTATCCTCCGGATGATCTATGATCGTTAGAACTTGCCCAACTAAAGCGACATTCTCTGGCTGTATTTCCAAGTAATCGGCCGGACTCTCTTCTGCCATTGCACCGAATCGGGACAGTAGGTCAGCTACTACATTTGCCTTCCCCGGTTGGTACTCAATCGTTAACTGAAATCTCGAGTTCAACTCCATTATCCATCGATCAACGCGTGCATTGCCTGTTTCACTTTTACTCCGGAACATCGGGACTAAAGCTTTATGATCAGTTATGACGCGAGTCGGTATTCCGGTGATGAATTGAGTGAACTTCCGGGCGCCGAACCTAACAGCTAACGCTTCCAGTTCGGTCGGGCAGTACCTACTCTCATGCTTATTGCACTGTCTTGAGGCGAAATAGATGGGCCGAACGCGGTTTCCTCCGTCTGGTTGGCAAAGGACAGCAGAAATTCCCGTTTTGCTGGCATCAGTCAAGATGACGAACCTTCGGGATGGGTCACTGATAGCTGCCTTGAAATCCGGGAAGTACAGTACGGCGTCCTCAAGCACTTTTTCCTTCAATTTCTCAACAATTTCGACCTCTTTTTCTCCGATAATAAAAGGTGTTCCCTTCTTAATAAGGTGAAATAATGGCGCAGCCAAGGTCCCAAAACCGTAGATAAACTTCCTATAATAGGTCATAAACCCTAGGAATGACTGTAGTTGCTTCTTAGTTGCCGGAACGGGGAGTTTGACAATTGGTCGTATCTTGTCCTCATCCATTTTTATCCCTTCCTGTGTCAGAATATGACCCAAAATGGCAATTTGGTTGCTCCGAAACGACACTTCCCAACCTTTAGTTTAAGCTCCGCAGCTTGGACACGCTCAAAAACCAATCTTAAGTGTTCCAAATGTTGTTCCCAAGTTTCCGATGCAACTAAGATATCATCAATATAGATGAAAACAAAGTCGTTGATCACACCTTCGAATAAATGCGACATAAAACGCTGATATGTAGCAACGGCATTGCAGAGACCGAAAGGCAAAACAGTGAACTTGTGCAGGCCGAACTCTGTAGTGAACGCTGTTTTTTCCACCGACGCTTCCTCCATCCTGATTTGCCAGTACCCAGACAGAAAATCCAATGTAGAAAATATCTTTTTCCCTCCTAAAGCCAACAAAATGTGATCGATGTTCGGAAGGGGGAACGCATCTTTGATGGTAACCGAATTAAGCCTGCGATAATCCACGCAAAACCGGAGAGTCCCGTCTCGCTTTGGTACCAGGAAGATGGGGCTTGCCCATGGCGAATTTGAAGGGCGGATGAGTCCTCTCCCAAGGTAGTCCTGCAGCATTCCGGCAACTTTTTCGCGGTACGCATAAGGGACTGGTCGCATGCGACTTTTAACTGGAAGGGCATCACCGGTGTTTATACTATGCTGAGCAAGATTGGTCTGAGTCAGCTCGTTGTCCTGAATCGCGAAAATCTCATCGAACTGCCCGATCAAACGTTCCAACCCCGCCATTTCTCCATCTAACAGCCCCGTAGTTTTTGGCTTCCATAGCTCCGACAAAATGTCCGCTCTCGAGGGATTCTGATCCGGTCTTGACTCAAAATTCGCGGCGGCGCAACTATCAGCAATAATCGGCGAAGCGAGCAAATCCTGTCGATCCCCATCCCTCTACAGATTCGACTTTCGCAACTATTCCGCACTCTTCAATTGTGATGGGAATGGACTCAAAATTCGCGATCGGAGCTAATACTTTTCCATTTTCACAAAATCCCAAAGTTGGTTCCACGCGAACAGTTTCGCGTCCATCCTCCGGAAAAATTGCAACTTCTTTCCCCTCAAATTCATTTGGAATGGAGAGTTCCACCAAAGTTAGGGATTGCGGGAGAAGGGTGATTTTGTAGATCACATGCGCAGTTTCCGGTGCCGATTCTTCAGTGCTAACTCCATTAAAGTTGATAACTTTCTGATTTAGCGCATCAAAAAGTTTGAACCCCAACTGATCAAGTGCATTAGTCCCGAACAATAAGTCGTATCCGAAAGGAGCTTTGGTCACATGCATCTGAACGCGGGCGAATTGCGAACCACGGCCAATCGGAATCGATACGACGCCATAGTAGTCCACAGTTTGCCCGTTAATATCCACTACACGACGACCAGGACCGGAAATTCCCATTGCGTTCTTATCCACCTTCCCTTCACGTACTAGTCTTAAGTAGAATTCCGCCGAAATCAGTGAGATCTGAGCTCCTCCATCTAACATTGCATTCGTGGATTCGCCGCAGACCGAAACTTTTGCAACCACCAATTTCCCCACCAAAGGTCCTTTCCCATAGCCCAGTTCCGCATTCTTTACCCCATCCCTGCTATTCGCTTCCTTAAGCAGATCGGCCATTTCAGATGACAACTCGGAACTGATGCCACCAGCAAAAAGGTCGTCCCTAACTGGCGGTGCAACATCTTGTTCTACCAGAAAATTTTGGCGCAAATAATTTCTCGGAGGCAATTGTGACTTATTCTGTTGACCAAAATTTGATTGACGGTTGTTGCTACTGCTATTCTGCGTCTGATGTCCAAAATTTTGCTGGCGGTTGCTACTATTAATCGGCGTTGAATTTGCTCCCGTAGATGGCGGATGCATGTTATAATTCGGACTAGGTGGACCGCGCTGTTCCCTCCGTGGTTCTTTGCAGTGGCGGGACAGGTGCCCTGACTGACCGCAATTGTAACAAACAATCGGTGGCCGAGAGTTATCCCCTGAATATCCGGAAGATGACCGCGGACCGGAGCTACTATTCTGCTGGACGGGCTGACTCGACGACGCCAAATTGTTGGAAGGACTCGGGTTGTTCGACCAAAAGCGGGCTACATTCCTGGAAGCCTTCTGAGTGACCTCTGCTCTCGCTGCCAACGCCACAAACTCGTCGAAAGTACACCCTGGCCTACGATTAAGTTCCAAACTCAAAGCCAAATCAGGGTTGCCGAGCGAGCGGATGAGATGTTTTGTCGAATATTCATCGTATAGATGTTGTGTGAGGCCCGGGTATGCACGATGGACGAGTGCTGCCACCCGATCAGCCAAATCGTCGATGCTTTCATTCGTTCTACGGTGGATCCCTGCCATCAACTCATCAAAAGCACCCATTTGTTTTGCATCGGTTTCCTCTAGCTGTCGGATCATAGCCCTTTTTATGGATTCGTATCTAAATGGGTTGTCAGCAACTGCCGCGTTAAAAGCACGCTCCGCCCTTCCCGAGCATTTGGACTCTAACGCGCTCAAACGCTTGCGATCTGGCCAATCTTCCGTCGCAACATCAAATTGTTTAAAGAAATTCTTAACTGCATCTATCCCTATGTTTCCTTTCAGGCTTGGCAGCGTATTCATCACCATGGTGTACGAAAAACTATCAAGGCTCTTTATGGCCTGGGCCGAAATGAAATCCCGCTGTCCGCTTCGACTCTCCATCCTAGAACCGCGATGATCAGGGAACCGCACCCGATGTTCGTCCTGAGCTGACCTACGATCATACAATCGCCGGGCATCTTCAAAATCATCCACCTCATCGTCCGGAAAAGACCCCCGAGTATGCCGCTGACGCGTGAAATGTCG
>LDKF01002874.1:3392-22134 GCA_001026735.1 Rotylenchulus reniformis | reverse complement strand
TTTGAGGAGGACCTTATTTTAGGTAGAGGAAATACGGTATACGAACTTATATTTCACTTTTTTGGTACGTGTCTATGATATACGTGTAATACTCGGATACGGACGATTTTTCTATGTTATGCATTCTACTGGTTTTTGACGACACGTGCTGCATTTTTCACGTGTTTTTAGTACGACGTGTTACTTTTACTAATATTTAGTTATTCTATTAACATGTAAGCCTAATAATGCCAAACTAAATATTGAGCCCGCAGAACTTTTTCTTTCATAATTTGAATTTTTCCTATGAAATTAATAGGCAATTTTTTTGATCCAAATAGAGTTTTAGCGATTAAAAAAATAATAAATTTTTAATAAATTTTAATAGCCGAATATAAGCAAAATCTGTGAGTTTTCTAATCACCAATCACCTACAGCTCTGACGGCGTTGAGGGTGTGCCGTTGTTCCGCGGAATAATTTGTGAATCGCAATTTGTAGATCATTCTGTTCAGGACCACATCCATCTCATCGCTGACATAATCCCGAAATTGTGGTCCATTCGCCTTGATAGCCTCGAATGCTTCCTTCACATTTGCTTCCTGCGAAATGGATTAATTGCTAATAATCACTTTTGAGGTCGAATTTAAGCAAAAAAAAAATTGATTTTTGAGGCGATTAAGGGATGTTCGAGTGTAGAAGTCAGAATATTGCTTATAACTCATTAGCCTGAACCCAACATAGAGAAGCGAATTGGTGTCAAACGATAGCTATGGATTTCTGCTGCAAAATTGCAAAAAGATCATCCGAATTGGCCAAGTGATAAAAAAAATAATATTTTTTATATGCAAGATATTTTTCAATGGAGATTACAAAACGGGTATTGCCTCCAAAATAGCATCTGAGGTCGAATTTGTTGCTGGAATGAGGAGGGCACTTTCGTTGGAAATGGCATCAAATTGAGGCGCATCCAAATCAAATCCTCCAAATTGCCAAGCAAAAATGTGCTGAAAATTGGAAATGGATCAATTATTTTATAAAAATTTTTTTGATTCAACCTCTCTTGGAAACAAAGTTTTGTAGGAGGCAAATGCCACCGGGATGCACAGGGCGAAAACCAGGATAGACATGACAATTTTGGCCGTTTTTTGCTCAATTTTGGTATGCAATCGAGGGTGGACGAGGCATTTGATACAAAGGTAACGGTACACGATGGAGTACATTTGGAACATGATCTGGCTTGTGAGGGCAAATGCTGCGATGGCATACTGTGATGTGCCGATAAAAAAAGATTAGCAGATCTAATTAGCCCTATGCACTGCTGTACCTGGGTTACCATCCCTTAAAAAACACCCGAGCTACAAAAATGTGCAATGCATACATGTTTTCAGATTTTCTCAAACTTTTCAAATATAGGCCTCTGATTTCATCTAGTCATCGTGCAAAATGTGAAAAGGGCTTTTTTCACTATATATTTAATATTTTTAACCTTTATGAAATTGGAAGCTTTGTCTTTGGGAGGCGATTGTTTACTAGGCTATAGTCCGGGTAGTATTTATTTGTAATAAAATTCAATATTTGTCGACTTGGATATTACTTACACCGAATCGACCACCATTTGGACCCATGAAACGGGCCAATCCCATAGAATGGAGTCCCATGCTGTCGGGCATCCAGAACTTGGGCTCAATCACGAATCCGATGGAAAATCCGAATAGCAGATCAGAGATCTGTAGAGCATATAATCTATGAGAGTATAATTTATACAAATATACCGTCATGCCGGTCAAATAGAACCGGTACTCGTGGATCATCTTTGGAGATTCCTGGATGATCAGCCAAATCACCACAAATTGCACCAAATTTGTGAGTGCGGTGAACACGAACAGAACCCAGTCGAACACAGTCCTGTCCCTGTCATACTGGTCGAATTCGGCCCATTCTGGGTCATCGTAATTATCCATATTTAATATTTCAAATTATCTATATAAAGAAACTGATTTATTTATGATTATGATGGTGCCAAACACCAATTAAAAAGAAATTAATGTCAATCCCTTTAGAAACTTTTTAAACCTTGTTAGATCAATAATATGTATGTGTAAAGCTATATTTTTGGTCTTTTTAACCTTGCGAAAATCCCAGAAAATGGATTTAGACTGAAAGACGCTATTTTTCTCGATTTTCTCAAAAAATTAAACAAAAAAAGGATCAATAAAGTGAAAAAATACTGAACAATTAACCCTTATACTTTTGTGAAATTCGAAGCATTTGATCTTAATGACCCTTTTTTCAAAGACCTGTACCAAATTTACATTAAAAATGGTTTGCTTGATTGTTTTCAATTTATTAGTAAAAAATTAAAAAGCCGGATATCCATCGGTATACAAATGAACTTACTTTTATAAACCAATTAGTTTAGTTCTGTTTACATTTTTGCAACCAATTCAAATGTCATCTCAACTACCTATTCTAGTTCCTTCTCCACATTTTTGCAGCTGTCATTTATGAATGTTATTTACCGAGAACCATACAATAACAATAAGTCTACCTTGCACTAATATTAAATTATACTAGATTTATACTTGTGAGTACTAAGGAAAAAATCATAATTAGAATTTTGAGTTATCAAAAACTAGAGGCTTCAATTTATTACTAAAAAATTCCTCCTTTTACTAGAAAAAAATCAGAAATTTTCGAATTTTGCTTTTTTTTCAAAATTTGCAAAATCGAATTTTGCTTTTTTTTTTGCTAGTTAAAATATAAAAATTCCAACTACTGTGCGAAAGTTTTTTTGACACAAAAGTTAGCGGACGTGCTACAGTACCAATGAGCACGCATTTTCTTTTTCATGAGCATTCTCTCGTTTCAACGAACACTTTTTTCGCTTCACATAACGAGCCGATTTCCAACTCTTGAGTCAAAAAAAAACTTTCACACAGTACAATATCCGGGTTCTTTGCAACACCTTATTATTACAAGCCCAACCTCAAAATTAAGTGGATTATTTTATTAATTTAAAACATCAAAAATCATAAATTCCCATGAAAGCCAAGGTTTGATGAAAGTTCATAATTAAAAAATGGAATCTCGAACTATTATATTAAATAAATTTAATGCTCCATTTGTATAAATTAATAAATTTTTTTTATTTTCCAATAATTTTTTCGTCAACTCAATGAGTATATAATAAGCGTAGTAGAGCCAGAGAATTGCAAATTTTATTATAACTCCTCGATTTTATGACGCGAAAGCTTGTTGCATTAAAACATATTGTTGTCTGATTTCTTTTTCTCTATTCATACTACTTTTCCTATAGCAGTTTATAATAAGGAATTCGCTTCATAAAATGGAGGTTTCAAGGCAATTCCATCGGCGCCCAATTTTCATTTTAGTCTACTTTTGTGTTTCTTCTTCTTCTTTATTTTTTTAAATTTATATTCCAATTAATACATTTGCAAACAAATTCAAATGTCACATCATCTACTGGGATCATCTCTCCCCTGCTTATATCTGCATGGATTAAAAAGGATATATAATTTTATTCCTTTTCTGGATTTGGCCTTTTGGGACAATTTGGAAAATGTTGCACTTAATGCCAAATATGGCTCCACCATGCGTTGGCCATGTGACGGATCTGAAAAAATTCGTTAAAAAATAGCGATTTCCCGACAAATTTTCATCGGCAATTATCCATCAACATTGTATTGAGTAATTAGGAACAAAAATAACAAAATATAACATAATTTTCGCACAAAATGGCATTCAACACACCAACAGGACACGGACACACTTGGTAATCCTTTAATCGACATTGGCATTGTGTGCCATGTTCGGCTAAATCACATGACCAACAAATATGTCCATGTCTCTAAGGGCAAACCATCAACTTGTTAAGATAGGCATATGGGTTGCAGTGAAGGGATACTGTAATACAATAATTATTTTGTAAGCCGTGACAAAAGACGACGACATGCCCGTCAGTGTAATTAGATCCATCTCCGAAGGCGGAAATAAATTTTCAGAAATGAAGATGGAGCCAAAACCAGGGTTTAGTTTGACCCATATGTCTATAGTTGTTCGAATTTTCTTAAAATTTATGAAATTTAAGAAAAATAGCCTATTATCATTTTTTGGAAAAATTCGAACTTTACAGAGAAAAAACATTCGGTGCAACTCTTGTCTTTTTTTCATATAATAACGGCTAAAAATAGTTTCTGAAGGCCCTACTGCTTTTAATAGCCTTTTTAACACGTTTTGCTATATATGGTCGCGCTTTTTTACCCCTTTGAGTGAAATGAGTTAACACCTCTGAGAATTGGTCATTAAAATGCATTTTTCGAGTGAAAATTTTCGAAACACCAATGCATTAATTCAAATAAATATTTGCTGAAAATCCGAAAAATTTATTATTCTTTATTATTTTAGGAAATGGAATTGTTTCTGTTTCAACACGATGACTATGGGCGACTGTACAACTGCTCTGGGTTCAACATCGACGAAATTCTGCTTGAAAAACGTCGCCAATTTCAGCCTGAATCCATTGTGCTGATCATCCTGAGTGTCGTTTATTATGTAATTTTATATACAGAAAGTTCATTTTTATCGTCTTCTTAATCTACTAGGGAGACAGATAAAGATGTAAAAAAAATTGTAGACGATTTTTTTGCGGGAGAAGTTTGTCGGAGTTGGTCTTCTGGGTTTAGTTGCAAACAAAATTTAGTTAAATATAATATCAAAATTAAATTTTAATTGATATACTAGATTTTGAAGGAAGAATCATTGATATTTGTATAACTAAATATATGATTTAGTAACATGGTTCAGGATTCTTTTTACCCTTTTCTATTCCGAGTTGCATGGAATTTGTCTAACTTATAAGATTTTCTGTGAATTCCATGATTTTATCCCTGATTTTCAACAGGTGCTGTACATCCCGTGTCTATTCTCCATCTGGCGCCATGTCCGGGACAACACCTGCTACCAGCTGCTGTTCTTCATCGGCATCGTGGACCTTCTGGTGCTGTGGATCCTCGGCCCCCTCCACAGCTTCCTATCCCTCACCGGCTCAGTGTTCTGTTCCCATCCGATTCTGATCTATTTGGCCGGTGCATTGCTCACAAGTGAATTTTTTTGTTTAAATTTTTCCAATTTAATCATTTACAAAATCTAAAATCAAATATTTAGGCGGATGGATGATAGAAAGCAGCGCACAACTGGTAAATATTTAAATATTTTTTTGCGAAATTTAGCTCTTACAATAAAATCCGAACTTTTTCGGCCATCCTGTAGAAAAATTGTCAATTAACTACTGTATCCTCCTCGATGTTGATGTTAATTTCCACAAGTCTGATGAGTTGAAAATTAAAAATGAATAATTTCGCATCAAGGTATTTGAATTCTTCATTGAATTATCTTTTATCAATTAACCTCTTTTATCCTATTTTTTAACCTCTTTATTGATTGCTTTTTGGAATTGCATTTTCCCCTAAATGATTCTGCAGATTTTGGCCATCGAGCGATGTCTGGGCATTATGGCTCCCGCCATTTCCGCAAAACTCTTCCACCGCTACAAAATTTCTGTCTGGCTAGCCCTGTGTATTTTCTACGGAATTTATTGGCTGATTTTCGAGAAGCCCGTCCTCTTTAACAGTGTTTTCTTCGCCTGGTTCTTCAACCCTTTTGCTGGGTATAGCGGCGATCCGGAGGGGAAGGTGTATATTTTTATAAAAAATTTTAAATTTTCAAAAAATATTTCAGTTCAATAACATTTTACAACCCATCCATAATTACACCATTGGCATCGCAATGCCCCTGATTTATGTGACATTTGCGGTGTCATTTTGGTGCAATTTTGCAAAAATGCAGGGCACCATGCCAAGAGCGCAAAAATTGGTAAAACAATTAATATAAATTTTATAAATTTACATACAACACAGTCAAAAGATGTAAATTAATGAGAACAATTTCATTTAGCTTTTTAATATGATGTTATAAGTTCGAATCTTTATGAACACTCTCGGACAGAGTTTCTTTTCTACATCATATAGTAATAGAATAATAAAATCGTAAATTAACGTATTCTAATAATTCGGAGAAGGAGGTCTAATAAGAGAAGGAGGTCTAATAAGACGTGGTGAGTCGTTTCTTAAAAATCGGCCAAAACGGGCTTTTCTTAAATATCGACCAAAATCTTTAAACAAATTAATCTTTTTTAAACAAATTCAACTATTTTTCCTCCCAAAAAATTAGATAATAAATCAAAAGATTATTTATAACATTCTGTACTTAAGAAATTTAAAAACCAATTCTGACCAAAAAACTTTTTTTGTAGCTTTCTAGGCCAAAATTATAAAAAGCGAAGTTATGCTTTCTTGTGATATTTTTAGTTTTTCTAAATTAAAAAAAGGGATTTTCCCAAAAAATTTTGTGCAAAATTTGAAAAAATTTAAAAGCAATTTGTTGTGCAAAATTTGCCTTTTGCAAAATATTGGCATAAATTAAATCGATTTATTCAATATTTTTGCCTCAAATTTATCTAATTTTTTTTGAATAATTCATTTTCTTTGGAAAAATTTCGATTTGTAGCATATTTGGCTGAAAATTTTACTAATTTTGGTGCCGAGTTTTTGTATATATTTGTATTGTATTTCTTTATTTTTTAATCCATAAAACCTTTCGTCCCATTAATAATATCTAATTTTTTGTTGGCTGAATAAAATTATTAGAACTTAATTAATTATAATATTATTATTTTTTAATTGGAACAAAAAATTTTCTTTAAGAAAAGGCATTTGATCGATTTTTAAGAAACGCCCTATTTCCCCCGGAGTGCTCATTAAAATTTCTCATTTTTATTTACTACTCTTATATTGTTATAAAAACAATGAATATAATAAAAAATTTAAAAAAAAAATCTGTAAAAAAATTATATTGAATAATTTTCAAAATTTTCATCTAAAAACTTATTTTTTCCCCTTTTTATGAGTGTATTTTGGTCCAGGACCCATTTTTATGAAGATTTTGATCCAAATAAATTTATTCCCTTAGGTGTTCCTGCAAGTGCTCATTTTTTCGGCCATGAACACCGTCGGTTGTTTCATCTACGTTTTGATGCAATATGTGGAGCCCAAACAATGGATGATCACTTTGGCCCAAATGATCTGGTGACCAATTTTTGTGCCATTTAATTAATTTATTTATTTTTTAAGGTTCAACATCCATGGCTAGTCATTTTTCCATTTAATGGATTTTTGATTTTTTTTCAGGAAATTTTCTGAAATTTATCCCTAATTTCACAGGGTCTCCTCCGGTTTTGTACCTTTTGCTGAACAAAACCATTCGCAACGATTGCATCAAAATGTTCTACAAAGTGTTTGCACCGGATCGGATCAGCCAAAGTTATGGAGGAATTACGATGAAGATCCATCCGAAAAGCACAAATTTGGGCCAGAAAAATAATTCGTCGGTTAGGTAGTAAAGTAAATAAACTTTGCATAAAGATTCTATATTTTTAGGAAAGATGGGCCGGAAGCAGGAACAAAATGACATACATCATTGATTAATATACTAATCTTATAAAAAAGAGTAACATTTTTTTATTTTGAATAAAGATATGGCGAATGCAATGCAGGGCTGGACGGAATTTCCGGATTCCAGAAATCCCGGGGTTTTTTCTCTTCCGAATTATTTTCCGAATTCGGAATTGGGCTAAAATCGGAAAAAATCCGGAATTTTTACTCTAAAAAAATTTTTTTTCCTAAGAATGGCATATTTGAAAAATATTTTAAAATTTTCGGGATGAAATTAAGCTCGAAAAAGGCAGAACTGGAAATAAACGATTATTTTCGCGACAAAAAAATAATGAGTTTGAAAACTGAACCGTTTGATTATTGGAGGGTTAATTTCTCAGAAATAATCACTTTTGGTACGATAAAAATTGGGCGCCGATTGAATTGCTTTGAATCCTCGATTTTTCGAAGCGAATTTCTTATTATCATTTGTTATGGGAAAAGTGAATGGACAGAGAAAAAGAAATCAGGCTATAATATGTTTTAACATAACATAACTCCGCGTCAAAAAATCGAGGAGCTATAAAAAATTTTGGAATTCAATGGCGTTTTTGCGCTCATTTTAAATTCTTTTTTTCCTGAAAAAAAACTAAAAAATCTTGAATCTCGTTCATAATCTTGAATTTTTCGGGTCAAGATTTTTCAAGAATCTTGATTCAAGTTCTTGCTTGAACGTTTAGTCCTGTTTCTTGTATGTATTCTTCTCATATTGCGCCCAAAGTTGTCGATGTTTGTTAATCATCCAACCAATTCCATGTATTGTTGCAAAAAAACTGAAATAAAACTATATTGGAAAAGAATATTTTCTTAAAGAAATTCTTATCAGGTTTAGATTCAAAAAAAAATACATAGATATGCTAAATTAAGTGTTGTCAGAAAATTTAATTTTCATTTTTTATTCTAGAAATTTTCATAGGTTTAAAACGGTCGAGCATAGGGCCATTGGGATATAAAAAATGATCATATTTCTAAAAGTTTCTCAAAAGGGAACATATCGAGCTGTTAATGTTCAGATCACAATTTGACTAATCTAATCTTGTTTTTAATTTTTTTGCCCTTTTTTCACCTGATTATATGAGCCTTTGCATATTTTTTAATGTTTTTTGGCGATATTTTATTTTTAATATACGTGGGTGTTGAATTTTGAGGACCGCATTATAATCTTCACTTTTTATGGACCATTTTATTTTATCATCAGAAGAGTCTGAAGGAGGTTATATACCATTTTGCTTTTTAAATGTTCCCTTAATTTATTCCAAACAGCCATATGGCCTCGTTTATAAGGCTTTTCCCTGTGTTTGCCTAGCATTTTCCTCATTTTTGACCCAAAAAGGTGCCTGGGACATCACATATTATATTAATTGAAAATTTGATTCATATTCGCTTAAACGCGATCTGAATTGGAACATTTATTAGATCATCGGAAACATTGATCTCTAACAAATATATTTGATTTTTTTAAAGAATCAATTTGTTATGGCGTTTTCATTGTTTTTGCTCATCGGAGTTGCTTGCTTTATAATCGCCTTTCAGCCTCTCATTCATTGTTAGTTTTTTTAAATTTAAAAATACCATATTCTCTTTAATATAAGGTCTCGGCCTTATATTTTCAACCATCAAGAGGGCCTTATATTAGAGGGAGTTCTTATATTAGGGGGAGGGCCTTATATTTTTCAAATGCTGATAAATAACTTTTTAATTTAAAAATTCAAATCGTAAAAATCACGTCTTGTTTGGGCCAGGAGAATCTTAATTTGAAATATTTTCAGAATTTTCGTTGTCACTCCCAATAATATCAATGTTTCATTATTATTCTGACCGGATCTTAATATAAAAATTGAAATGAGAAAACATTAATGGAATTACACAAAAATTTTAATGAATTATTCAATTTTTAGAAAAAAATGAGGCTATAGGAAGAAATTCAATTTTTGATAGCGTATTTGATCCGGTCGAAAGCGGGACCTTAGAATAGAGGGATGCCTTATATATATAATAAAAAAATTAAAAATTTCTCACCCAACACAGGCCTCCAATGCTATGGAACAGATGGGGAACATGTCGACTGTGATTGGTGGCAGACACATTGCTTCCAATTTAAATGTTTTAGAAGAGGTAAAAATACAAAATTAAAGCTAATTTAAAGTCACTTTTATAACTAAAAGTGAGAACAATATGAATGAGAAAAATTACTATATCTCGGCTTAACCCAACTTAGCAAAACATTTTTGCTATTAAAAAATTGAGCATAAAATTATCTTTAAAATAAGCCTGAGCTCATCCGAATCGAACACTCTAAAAAAAATTATGGCCAAATTTGTTCAATAATTGTATTTTGGCCACAATTTTTTGAAATGGGCCCATTCGAATGGACATGGGGCTTAATTTGTTTTAAATTTTTTTCTATGCTATACAAAATGCCCAAATGTCGGTTCGCCACCATGATATCGGACAATAAACAGGTGATTTGCTCACCTGGCACCAAGAACACCATCATGCGGGATGCCATGTTTCCTACTGGTGCGACCTACCGATGAACACGTGTGATGCGGAATCGGTACGGTTGTGCGAGGTTTGCAACGACCAAGACCTTTGCAACACCGAATCATTGCTGCCAATCCTTCCGTTTCCATGACCATTTGTTTATCCACTTACAGTAAGTACATCCCCTATTTCTGCAGGGTGTCCGAACAGCCGTATTTATACGGCATTTGCCGTATTTTTTCCGTATTTTTGCCCAATGCCGTATTTTGCCGTATTTTTGAAAATTTGGCATTTTGATCAAAAAATGATCATTTTTTTAAGAAAATGAACTAAATTCTCAAAAATTTTCTCCGGCGGCCCCTATCGGGGCCGCCAGCACCCATTAATACATTGAAATTCCTCATAAAAATGTTTCTAAGCAAAAAAAATGGTCAACTTTCTTAAGAAAAACAGTCTGAATTTTCAAAAATTTCACCGGCGGTCCCTGTCGGGACCGCCGGCACCTCTCAAGAGAAGATGAACTGTACAACCGCCAAAGACTAGAAGACTACTCTTGCGTGATCTCTTTCTTCCAACCCAATTGCTTGACAAAGTGGAAAGTAGTAAGAAATATGCGGAATAAACATTTTTGAATAATTTAATTCGATTATTTCACATTTTAAAAGATGCCGTATTTTTTGCCGCATCTTGCACCTAAAATGCCGTATTTTTGCCGTATTTTTTGCACCGAAAAAAGACAAATGCCGTATTTTGATGGTTTGGAAAGGGACACCCTGATTTCTATATTCTTTCTTGCTCTTTTTCTTTGTATAGTACAGTAACCCCTTTGGCACTACAGTACACTCCACATTACATCCTTTTGCCAGTGCATTTCTATGTTTTATTTAACTCTTCTATTAGTAAAATAGAAAGTCCGCCTTCTAGCTAGTCAGAATCAGAAATTCCTTCTACTTATAGAAGGAATATTCAGAAATTTCTGCTAGGTAAAATTCTAACATTTAAAATTCCTCATTGTTGCTACAGATGTTTCATCGTCGAATTGTTAAGCGCTAAAATGTCTTTTTCAAATTCATATTTATTTGTAAATGAAAGGGTTCTGCCTGAATGGGCTCCTTCTTTCTCTTCCGCGCAACCCTTTCTTCTTCCTTTTTCTTTTTTTTGAAGTTTCAAAAAGTGCTATTATTATTATAATTATTATTATTTTTGTTTTGTTTTTATTATTGGATAGCGGAAGAGCAAAAAAGCAACAAAACATCAAAGAAATTATTGAGCTCCGCGCGACATCGTGATACGACATTTAGGACCAATCGTTGAACTTGTCCATCTCAAAAATAAAGTTATGGCCAAGATACCAAGATTTTTGTTTATAAAAAATGCTCTATTTGCTCATAAACTTGGTTGTTAGATTTATTTTGCAATTATTTTTGGTCCTTATTTATAAGAAATTGGGTTTTCTAAGTTTCTTTTGAACCGAATTATAACGAGTTTGGTCTCCAAATGTCGAACAGCTACGACAATTATACGTTGATTCCGGTCGTGGTTTGCTTGGCATTGGCATTCCGGTCGACCATCTGCTCAAACAATTTCACATAACCGTCGGCCATGATTTTGGCCGTGAATCGCTGCTCAAAGCGTCGACGGACCCCGGCCCGGTCGATGGTGTGCACCCGCTTCACAGCTTCCACAGCTTGGTCATCGGTGTCGAATATAAATCCGGTGATATTCTGGTCCACTACCTGCGATATGTGATGATAACCCATAAACAATCGAGAAAGTTAATGTTTAAAGTTCGACCACGTACCATATAGTACGTACACGAACTTCATGGAGTACGTATATATTCTATTGATTTTTTAACACCACGTGCTAACTCACATACCCGTACTACTTTTCATGTGTTTATGACTACTGATGGTACACAGGACACTGGTACGTGTTTTCTCCGCTCTGACTACTGGTGCGCAACACTGGTACGTGTTTTTAAGGTCTAACTCCAATAATATTCGATGGTTGCCCATCGGGGCCTTTTTGATAAATGGCATCATTTACTCCTTATATAAGGGCTAAACAGCATCAAAAGTCGTATCTTAAAATGCAATTTTAGGGTAGCTTGGTCGGGACCAGGGCTGAGCGAAACTCGGATTTTGCTCGAAACTCGAAATTTCGAGGACTCGAAACTCGAAATTTCGCCCAGCCCTGGTCGGGACAACCTTCGTTTCAAAATAATTTTTCAAAGTACGAACCTCAGTCACTGAGCTCTTGCGCCGTGCGATCACCGGCGTTCCACAGGCCATCGCTTCGATCATCACCAATCCAAACGATTCTTTTGAGGTGATCGGGAACAACAGAGCCAGAGCATTGCCAAAAAATTGACTAAAAATATTAAAAATGTCGGCGGCGTGGTGTAGTGGTCTATCACACGGGACCGCTAAATCCCGGGACGTGGGTTCGAATCCCAACGCCGTGCAGACATATACTCAAGCCCGTGGGGAGCACATCCCTTCACCGAGTAGCCATTAGCCGAGCGGTGATGCAGAGCAAATGGTGAAAGACTACATGTACGACCATCTGTACACATACCACAGTTACCAATGTGGTTGAACAACTCTTGTGGTTGTTAGCACGGCCCGACCGGCAACCCCAGAAATGGGGGAATACCGCCAACAGGGTGCAGTGTATAACACAAAAAAAATCCTTCAAAAATGGGTTCTTTTGGGGCGCCGGCCGGAGAAAATTTTAAAATTGGGATGACCCTTTTCAAAAGAATAGTCAGTTTTCTTCTAAATTTTCGATTTTATCAGAAAAAGAATATGTAATTCCGAAAAAAAATTTATCGGCGCTAGTTAAAAGACGCCCCTTTTTGAAAACCCATAAATTTAACAGGGGGGAACCCTTTTCATTTGAAAACCAAAAAAAGATTTTTTTGCGTTTTTAAACCTTTTTAACTACTCTTTAGAGCAAAAAGCATTGGAAAAACAAAAATAAAATTTTAATTTTTGCCTAAAAGGGGGGTTTTCCCTTTTACTGGGTTTTCAAAAAGGGGCGTCTTTTAACTAGGGTTGCGACGGGGACCCCGTCCCCGCGGGGACCCCGCGGGGTCCCCGCGGGGTCCCCGTCCCCGTCCCCGTCCCCGTGGAATTTTTGTCCCCGTGTCCCCGCGACCCGTCCCCGCGGGGTCCCCGCGGGGACAAAAATACACCCCTAAGAATGGCTTTTTTGAAAAATTTGAAAAATTTGACATTTTTTGATAAAATTATAAAAATTAACAAGACCACTGAATACATAAGTTTAAATTTTAGTTGCCTGGCATACTGTATATGTTATGAATTATGATCCAACATTCCTCTTTATTTTCATTTATTCCTAAATTATTTTTGCACCTATTCCATTTTTAATAAGAAAATATTTTATTTTAGATTTTTAACAATGTCTTCGCCAGTTTGGCACTATTTCACTTTAATTCCTGGCAGCAAAAAAGTCAGATGTAATATCTGCGATCAAAATATGGAAAGAAAGGACGCATCTACCAAATCAATGTGGGACCACTTGCAGCATCGTCATAAAAATGAATATAAAGAATTGAAAAATGGCGCCGGCACAACCACCGAAAAATCAGAAGTGAAGGTTTTTTGAAATTTATAGCAATTTTAATAAACATTTTTAAAGAATGAAAGCAAAATCACTAATTTTTTGACAAATAAAATTAATAGTGAAGAATTGGCGGATGAATTGATGGCACGAATTATGATAAGACAAAATTGTTCATTTCTTTTTTCGAAAATCCTGATGTTGAGGTATTATTCAAAAAAGCCTTTCCCTCACAAAACGTATGTAAATACATATATTAATAAAAATTAAATTTAAAAAAGTATTTAGTTGCATCATAAGGATTATTTTCGTACCAAAGTAATCCCCAAAATGGCTTCGAAAATTCGGTTGCAAATTATAGAAGAAATTGGTGAAAATTTTTATTCAATTACAACCGATGCATGGAGTCAGCCTACCAAAACACCTTCTTTATTAAGGTCCTCAATAAAAATAGATGTAATTAATTATTAATGAAATTTTAAGTATCACTCTCCATTCGGTCAATAAAAAATTTGAACGAAAAGACTTTGTATTGTCGGCAATTCCGCTTGATGAACATAGGCACACAGGCGAAAATATTGCAATGTTAATTGAGGAATGTTTGATTGAACATGGATTTTCTATGGATAAGCTCATCACAGTCGTACGAGATGACGCCAAAAACATGATAAAGACGTGTCGTTTATTGGACAAAAACAGGTCAAAAATAAAATAAATTAAAATTTTTTGGTTTTTTTAGTCATCAATGTGTTGCCCACTTTTTGCATTTGATAGTTGGTGATGCATTAAAAGATCCAAGGATTGAAAAATTAATAAACAAAGTCCGTCAATGGTCAAAGGAATGCCGAACAAATTTAGGATTTTCGGTTCTTAAACGGCATCAAATAAAGGAAGGGATGTCGGCCAAAAGATTGATTATGGTATTATTGCATCTGATAATTATGAATTTATTTTTTATTTTTTTCAGCCAGTTCCAACACGTTGGAATTCTGTTTATAATATGATGAATACTTTTCGAGAACAAAAAAAGGCTTTATTGTCGATGGAATTTGAGAGAACATTAACAAAAGGACAAACCAAAAGAGCCAAATTAGAACATGAGCCAATTTCAGCCAATTTACCAAATATTGATAATGAGGATTTCATTTTTTTGCGCAAGGCTTGTGAAATCCTTAAGATTTTTGATGATGAAACTAGAAAGGTTTTTAAGTTATTTTCTTCAATTAAGTATCACTTCCATTTATTTAGTTTTCATGCGAAAAGTCAACCGCCTCTCTGATTATTCCAGTGCTAAAACGAATTCGAGATTACCTTACTAGAGAATCATTTGATCAAAGAATAATATTTTTGGCGGAAGGACTTTCGAAGGCAATAAATTCACGGGTCACATCACTGGCTACCAACACAACACTTCAAATGGCCACCCTTTTAGACCCGCGATTTGCTTACGATGAGTCAATTTGGTCTAAAAATTTATGGTCAATAATTGAAACAGAACTTATTGATTTTGCCAGAAATGGTAATTTTTATGTTGAAATATAAATGTGATTGAATATTATTTTTTTAGAAATTTTCGTAATGCCCGATTCTGACGACTTAAATGACACCGTAAATGATCTTCCGGAAACTAGATCATGTAATTTAAGTGATGAAAGTGATGGGAGTGACCATAGCATTACACGTAAGCATCAATTAATTTTTTGCTAAAAAACATTGGTTTTATACTTTTATACAGATAACATTTGGAGTAAAACAAGTTCTCAAGTCTCGATCCCATCAACAATTTCAGGCGAACATCACCCTGAAATATCTTCGAAAATAGAAGCACAACTCGCAGCATATAAAGCAGTCGAAAGGCCAACTCATAATACCGATTTATTCTCATGGTGGAAATTAAATTGTACCATGTTTCCGGATCTTGCTAATTTGGCAAGAATATTTCATTCTGTGCCGGCCACTTCTGTATCAAGTGAAAGAGTGTTTAGTAAAGCTGGAATTTTATATGCCAACACACTTAGAAATCGGTGAATTATTATTAATAAAAAGCACCCAATCATATTTATTCAGACTTTCGACAAAGCTAGTTGATCAGATTCTGGTGATTAAAGCACAAATGGACACACTGTTGCTGGCACCTCAGATAGAAATTGACCCTGATGATATCGAAGAAAAAGATGATTTTGAATCCGAATAATTGTTCAGCAATAATATTTCAGAATATTTTATATTATAAAAACATTTTAAATTATTTTTTAAAATTATTTTAAATCAATATTAAATTTTCTCGAAAATTTTTCGATGTCAAAAAGACAGAAAAAATCCAGTCCCCGCGGGGACCCCGCGGGGACCCCGCGAAAATCTGTCCCCGTCCCCGCGGGGACGGGGAGAGCCTCGGTCATTCCCCGTCCCCGCGGATCGTGTCCTCGCGGGGAATTCCGCAACCCTACTTTTAACTAGCGCCAATTTATCTACTGGTCTAAAATCAGTACATTTCTGAGAAATTACAACAGCAGATTGGAGCCTTGTAATAAATATAATGCAAATTATTTAAACAACTAATTTCTGCATATTTATTTCTATACATCTTTTTCTATATTACTATGCACATATATATTTTTTATTTTTCCTCACCTTTTTTGGGCGTCGTTGATTTCCCCGACAATCTCCACCATATCATGATGTTTTTCCAACAAGGGTTTGATCTCATTTTTCCAGTAATTTTCGTCCACCCAGCCATCCAATCTTGCGGCAATTTTTAATGGAATTCCGGCACGAACGGCGACTGTAAAAAATATATGCAATTTTATTGTTATGTATGAACAGAAACCGAATTCTTATAGGTTGTAATATTTTCCTTTTATTTTATCTTTGATTTCAGAGCACGATCATATAAATAATGGTACTTTCCGCAAATTACCGTAGNCAAAAAAGCAAAAAATATACGATGGGATGTGAGGGTGCTCTGCAAGATAGAATGGATTAAATTCCGATCTGAATACTCACAGCTCGGGATGTTCCCTTGTTAGTCTAAAATTGCCATAGGGGCTATTTTTATATTATGTTCAACGGGTTTTCAAAAATGATTTTTTTGGCGTGACACCATACGGAAAACATATTCAAAATTGGTATTATTCCTCAATTCTGATGTCAGATTCGGACTCTACGCCCTTGAAAATCCTTATCCTATTTTAAGAATTTATTATTTTTGCAGTTCCGACCAATGTGCTGACCAACGAAGCGATGTTTGGCGTGTTGTTGTACCATGCTCATCCGACAAACGGTATTCCGAATGAGTACCCTCAGTTCTCCAACGAGTCTCGAGCTATTTAAACGATAAATTGTTATTCATTTGCAAATGTTTTCAAGTGCTTTCATAATTCCAATTCTCATCCCTTATTTTCGTATTTTATATTTTCAAGCACTTCGCATCTTTGCATTTTCTATCGTTAAGTTTCTAATTAATTAAAAGTTGTAAGTTGCGTCTTAATCATCCCTCATCTTCTGAACGCATATTTTATAGACTCACAGAAATAAAAGTTTCTATGATTTTGTTCATTTTTAAAAATCATAGCAAAAATGGGCGAACTCGCAGCTGCGCATAATAGAATAAGTTTTGTAAAGAAAACGACATCGAAAATTAACTTATTAGGATATATTCTTGGCATTTATGCGGTTTGTATCTCTCTTTTACCCCCTTATTTTATTTCTGATTTCGAGAGTACTCAGAGTCAGTGCAATGTTTTTTAATTTTCTGCCAGAGAGTAGATTTTTCACCAAAAGGTCTAAAACGTGCGAACACGAAATGCCTAGATATGCAATCGTATTCGGTCATTCTTTAGGGCTATAGGTCGGACAATTTTCAATTCCTAGGACTGGGTTCTATATTTCAAAAAAAAACCTAGGTCTTATTTTTCTAGATAAAAACGCTAGAAAAAACCATCGCAGAAAAAGTAAAAAACTTAGATCACAACTGCCCTGGTCTCAGTCAAGGTTCTAAATTTCCAGAAATATATCAAAATTGAAGGGAAGAAATAATAAAAATACAAAATATTTGAAATAAATAAAAAATTAATCATCTATGTTTTTCGACTTCATTTGGAAACGGTTATTTTCAATAAATCCATGATTATTTTGAAAATTTGTTCGTTTTGGACAAAAAACAAACCTAGAAAAACCTAGACTTGGACAAAAAACCCTTAAAAAACCTAGCCATTCACAAACTACATAAGTGCCCATAACTGTACAAACAACAAACTAAGGCATTATTTTGAATATTTTTTGTTTGAATCGAATCTTTGTGAAGTGTGAAGAATTAACACAAGTATGAATTTTGATGATGGACTCCATCATACATATTCCGTCAAAGTTGATGTGTACAAAATGTTCCCATTCTCAAATCAGTACATATTTCCCCTCTGTCGAATCTTTTATCCAAATTCATCTAGTAATCTAGTGCACGGAAAAAAATTTTCGTACTTTTCTCGTAGCTAGCGAAAAAAAATTTTTTTTCTTTGTCGTACTCATACTTCGTACCGGGCCTTTTGGGCCTCTGGGGATGCTTTATTTCGCCTACAAAAATTTCGCCTACACGTCTAGAAAACTAACTTCTAGGCGCCGGCGCCTGGAACTAAGTTTTGGAACTACATAGGTTGCGGCTTCTACCTAACATTATTCGTTTATTTATTTTTGGGCGCCGGCGCCTAGAAGTTAGTTTTCTAGACGTGTAGGCGAAATTTTTTTAGGCGAAATAAAGGTGAGCCGGGCCTATCGTATTTCGTACTCGTACCACCTAAAAAGGCTCGTACTTCATACGTATTCGTGCTTTTTCGTACTTTTCTGGTACCTAGCGAAAAAAATCACAAAAATTCAAAAAATTTCTTCTCGAGAATAAATGCCATTTTTGGAAAAAATCTCAAATTTTGATATATTTTTTGTTGTTCAATTGACATGAGAATTTGAGTTTTTAATCATTTTCTCTCACTGTTGCATTTGTGACCAGAATAATGCAATCAATGTAAGCTGACCATATGTCGGCAAGGTGTCCCGACATTTCCCAAAATGTGTACCCCTTTAAAAAAAGCTCGTCAAAATTTAAAAGAAAAAGATTTAGAATTTTAAGGCC
>LDKF01002872.1:1202-13656 GCA_001026735.1 Rotylenchulus reniformis | reverse complement strand
GGGGGGGGGGGGAAGGATTGGATATGATGGGAAAAGTCAGTGCCAAATTGTCATCAAATTGGAAAATTGGTATAAAACGTCATCAAAAGTCGTACAATTAATGATCGGAAACGTGTATTTGTGTGGGATGAATCCGCCGATCACTGTCATTCAAAATTGGCTCTTCAAATTGTTTTATTCTTCGCTTTGCATCAAATGGCGCTGTTTGATTTCCCCTTCGGACCATCTTTTATTCCATTTTGGTGCAAATCTTCTTGCATGTTAGAAAAAATCAACTCTGTGATCACGGCCGCGGCGGTATGAAGAAATCAGGCTACTTTCTTAATATTTTAATTTGCCAATTAAATCCTGGACTTAAATTCCCCTAAATTAAAAAGCGCACACGTATAATCAGCGTACAGGTTTCGCTACCGCTCGGAGTTCCGAATCGTCTGAGTTCCGAATTGCTGAGTTCCGAATGATCTGAGTTCCGAAAAAGCTAAAAATGGTATAATGATTCCTGACAAATGGGTTTCGACAAATCAAAATCCAAAAGTAGTATATGACTACTGAATCATTTAAAAAAATAATTAGGTATATCCCCTAAGGCTGCACCAATTTGACACCAAGAAAATGCAGGAAATCCGCGAAGCTATCCTGAGGCCGGGGTCAGTTCATCGCCGGAAGGAATTTCTGGAAATGGATCGGACTCTACTGCATCTGTCGAAATTCGCCATTTCACATGACCAACACATTGCCATCTTGCATGCCGTCTCGCTAGCACTGAAGCAGTTGCTGAATGATCTGGTCGACACCAGGGCCGGCGCCTGGATTTTCTGACGGGGTAGGGGCTGAACTTTGGGGTCGTCGACGAGCAAAAAAAACGAAGAAAAGAAAGTTCTCTTCATTGAATTTGGATCACTCTTACTTTAGTATTTTGTTATTTTCAATTTATTAAAAATATATATACATATTTTACAAGTCAATGCGATGGAGTTGGGTGAGGGAAGGAAGAGATTGGAAGATTACATTTTAACTTAATTTTTTTTTTAAATTTTATTCGATATTTTATCATTTTCGGAACTCGGACATTTTTTAGCTTTTTCGGAACTCAGCCATTCGGAACTCAGACGATTCGGAACTCCGAGCGGTAGCGAAACCTGTACGGCTGTACGCTGATTATGATTATACGTGTGCGCTTTTTAATTTAGGGGAATTGGCGGACTGGGTCAATCCATCCCTGCCGACTCATCCCTACCAACTCATCCCTGCCGACTCATCCCCACCAACTCATCGCCCGTTGTTCTAGGGCCATTTCATCGCCCAATTTTTTTCACAGGCTATTATTTCAAAAATTTTCACATCAAAAATTGAAAAAACTCAAAGGCCTAGGATTTCCAAAAAATTTTCACAGAACTCGGATTTTCATATTTCATATTTATTTCATATTTATTCGCCATCAAAAGGACAACAAAATTGTCAAAATCAAAAATTGATTTTCAAAAAATTTTCAGAGGCCTAATTTCAAAAAAAAAAATAGAGGCCCAGAATTTCCAAAAAAATTTCAGAAGCCTAGAATTTAGACCATCTCTGATTTTTTTAAAGAAAATCCGAGGCCTTGAAATTTTTTTTGGAAATTCTAGGCCTCTGATTTTTTGAAAATTAGGCCTCTGAAAATTTTTTGAAAATCCGAGGTCTGTGAAATTTTTTTGGAAATTCTAGGCCTCTGAATTTTTGAAAATTAGGCCTCTGAAATTTTTCGAAAATCCTAGGCCTCTGAAATTTTTCGAAAATCCTAGGCCTCTGAAATTTTTCGAAAATCCTAGGCCTCTGAAATTTTTCGAAAATCCTAGGCCTCTGAGTTTTTTCAATTTTTGAAGTGAAAATTTTTGAAATAATGGCCTGTGAAAAATTTATTTGGGCGAAAAAAAATTGGACAATGAAATGGCCCTAGAACAACGGGCGATGAGTTGGTGGGGATGAGTCGGCAGGGATGAATAGTGTCGGTGATGAGTCGGCAGGGATGAGTTGATAGGGATGAGTCGGCAGGGATGAGTCGGCAGGGATGGATTGACCCTCACCGGGGAATTGGGGAAGGGTAGGGAAAGGAGGAAAGCACAAAGCAGGGAAGGAGAAGTAGGAAAAGGAGGAGAAATGGACGAACGGAAACCAAACAACCAAACCAAGCTTGTTCTTCTTCTTTGTCTTTGTGATTCCCATTTTTTGTATTATTTTAAATATTTTAAAACGGTCGTTAAAGATAATTTTCGACGTTAAAGCAAGCTTTTTTAGTTAATAGTAACTCGATTTTTAATTTTTATAGCCACTTTAAAAATAGAGGACAAAAGGTTTTGACATCCTTTAAGCTTTTTTGGACCATACATATTTGGATCTTTGTGATTGAAGAAAGTTTATTTTCTTTAAAAGAGATGTCGGCGGTTCGACGGAGACGCCAGAGAAATTTTTACTCTTTTGGAAAATTTATTTTTTTCTTAAAAATTATCAATTTTCCCCGATCCCTTGAAAATTTTTTGATTTTCGATCACTCTTGTCTGGTTCTGAATACAGATTAGTGGGATTTCGTCCACGTCTAATTTTCAATTTAGGAGTTCTGGACTCCATCCAATCCAATATTTGTTCCCGATTGACAAGAGGTGCTTTGTTCTTCGAATTCTGTTTTCTTATTCATTGACTTTTTTATATTTTTTTTATCCATCAATTCATTCACATCACACATCATTATCCAAATGTCAACTCACAATGAAAGATCAGAAAGGTAAGAAAATACATATGGGGAGAGATCACCCAACCCCTCGGGGGGGGGGGTCTCCCTGAGAAAATTTTGGCGATCTTTTTTCAACCTACCCAGGATATAGGATTTCGGGATGGGGGACAGGAGCACAAATTTTGCCGGAGAAAATTTTGAGTTGGACCACTTTCTTAAGTGCGCCCCTGAATGCTGAACATTATCATCAGTTGATTCAATTCCTCGATGGGATTGGAAATTAGGTCATTTTCTGAGCAGGTACATCGATGTAATTAGTTTTTTATTTTTTTACTTTGTTAAAAATCAATTTTTGTTGCATGGAATTAAACAGATATCAACCAAGGACAAGAGATTTTTTTTATTTTGATATAAGATTCGAAGTATTTCTTTTTAATTTTTTAGATTTGATTTTGTTGCGCAAGAGCGTCAACCCACTCAGCAGGCGAATGAAGCGCCGAATCCCACTCAGCAGAATGGAGTGGTGGAAGCAGCAGCAGCGAACCCGCGTTTTGGACACATTCGAGATCGCCTTTTCCAAGCCATGTTGGTGAGTTTCGAACACCAATCAAAAGCTAATAATATTTTACAATTCCATTCCTGAATCCGAATTTATTTTTCAGGTCCGGCTTTCAATTCCTTACCATCAATCCGTTCCACTCAATTTGCGTCGCTTTTTCGAGTTTCTCACATTGATAAACGTGATTAAAGAAAATAATAAAAATTAATTTGACCATTTCCTTCATTTTAAGGCATTGGGTCTTCTTTCCATACTTGTTTACATGCATTTTCTTGTCCGCACATATCCTGGCCAATGCTTGGAATCGATCGGCCATGACGATTGGCCAAGGAAGGGTATTGTTCGAATTGAGGTAACAAAAATTCTCCCGAATTTGAATCGATCAATCCAAATTCAATGACTGCTGGAGGATCCATGGGGTCCGGCAGGTCCATGGCTAACTTTTTTTTGGAGGGATGGAGGAGGGAATTCCCACTAAACCTAACTAAAGGCTTAGGGCCCGAATCTAGAAGTCTATGGAAATTCAAATGTTGGTCCAATAGGGAAAAGGGAAAATTTTTAAAATCGGCGCAAAAATCCTATTGAATTGGAAATTTATTTTTAGCTCTAGGATTTTATGAAGAGGAAGTTTTCCTTTATGAATTTTCTCTCTTCACCTGTTTTCTGTGTACTCTTTTGCCGTTATATTTCTCTGTCATTTCGATGAAAGATTCGTTTCATAAAATTCTAGGTTTAAAGCAATTCAATCGTCGACCAATTTTCATTTTAGTTTATCCCTATCATTCGATCTCCAAGTTAAATCTGGCTCACAATCAGCCATTTTTTACTAAATTTCAGGCCATTCCGGATCTGGCCGAGTTGCGCGAGCAATCACATAAAAAACATGGTTGTATAACTGTTAAATGGATTTTATGGTGTTTTTAATTAAAATTTCCTTTTTTTCAAGAAATTTTGTCCAATCAATTTTGCCATTACAATCTGGCCCAAATTCTACGCACAGGCAATTTGCCCATTGAAATGCAAAATTCGCAGAAATATCCGAGCGTTCTTTTTGCTGGGAATCATGAGGATCGCATCAGATTCGAAAGGCCATTTCCAGTTTTTTGGGATTTTATCCTTTGGTTTGGCCGTAAATTTAATTTTGGATGGAATCAACAAGAGGAAGAATGGGAAGTTTCGGGCCAGGAAGGTGAGTTTTACATTTTAAACTAATTCTTTTAATTTTTTCAGAAAACGATGATCGTGTTTATCATGTGGGATTTTTTTATTATTTATTTTGATTTTTAAATGCACCATTTTTTAGCATTTAATGGAGTTTTCACCCCATTACGGCCTGTTAAAACTAAGCCCAAAAATGCGCCAGGAATTGAACGTTGAAATCATGCAAATTCAGGTGAAGAAGTTTTTTTGAAATTTTTTGATTTTTATTTATTTTACAGTTGGATCCCGAACATGACAGTTGCTTCAAAGAGTGGAGAGAACGCTTTTTGATGCGATATTTGATCGGAATAGACGAAGTGATGTTGTGAGTTTAACAATAAAAATAAATAAAAATTGCGATTTTAAGGAGCTCCGTTAAGCATCTCTTTGAAAATGATACCGAAAAAGGTTTTGCACCGTTTTCCATTTTTGAGGACCATTTTCTAAATTTTGAATTTCAGGCTATTTACATGACTTGACCAATGCCGAATTATACCATTTTGTCTCGGTCGGACCTTCCTCATCCAGCACTTACCTTACGGCTCTCATCGTCATGCTTGTTTTTGTGAGAATTTATCTAAATTAGGGTTTTGTTACGGATTTTAATATTTTTTATTGTCCTGTAAAACTATGTTTTGTTTTGAATTATTCCTTTTCACTTGTTTATTTCAGACTTTTGCCATTTCGATGCTTCTCCGCTTCAGTCACGATCAGATATTTGTGTTCATCGTTGAACTTTTCCAAATGTTTGAGCAGAATCAGCCTTTAATGTTCCCTTTGGCGCCTTTGTTGACAGTAATTTTGGCACTTGTTGGTAGGGTTTTTTTGAAAAATTTTGATAACGAAAAAAATCAAGGTATGGAAGCGATTATGAGCGAGATTTTCAACGATACCACCACGGCTTTCTACGTGATTATACGTAATTTTAAATAAAATTATTTTACGGTTCCTTTCAATTTAATTTTTAAATCAAAAAACTGATTCCATATGTGGATTATCATAGGAGATTTAAATTTCTTATTAAAATTACTTTTTTTAATTTGAATTTTTTTTTCTTAAAATAGTTAATGGGAGTAGTAGGAATTTCCTAGTAGGAAAAAAACTAGTAGGAATTTTTTTGTAAAATTTTTTTCACCTTTTATTTCATAGACCTATTTAAAAATCAGGAAACATTAAGTTGTTTGGATGGCAGATCAATATGATGCAATATTTTGCCATTCGCCGATCGGCAGACGTCATTGGCTTAGGTGTGAATTTTTCCTTTATTATTTTCTTTTTAAATAATTTTTCAGATTCTTCTATCTCTATCATTTTGCATTCTATGCGTATCATTATCGATACAACGGTTATAATTTTCAATTTATATATTTTTTTGCCAAAATTTTTTCAGGGCGCTATAATGGATTGGCATTGTTGACTTCGACCGCATTCATCTTTGTCCGTTATTTATTTTTTTTTCATTTTTTTATCCTTTTCAGCACTCAATGGTGTTCTTCTTCCAACATTTTGAGCTGCCCTACATCATCCGTCAAGAACGACTCAACGACCTCATTAACCACATACAAAATGATCCAGTAAATTATACCATTTTTTTAATTTCTAAATTGTATATTTAAAATATGATTTTATTTTTCACCTGTTAGACTGATAACATATCCAACAGGGGCTCTAGAAAATCAAAAAGGGATCGGAGTGGCCGAATTTTTTTAATGTCCGAAATTTAAAAAAAACTAAAATGCGTTTAACAGTGATCTTTTCAAAAATTAAATAGTTTCTTAAAATTCAAATAAGGAAATAACAATTTTCCAAAAGAATTTAAATTTACAAACGATATTTTACACTGAATACGATACACACATAATAATAGTTTAAATAACAATGGTTCTAATTGATTTCAAAATAAGGTTGGTTTATATTTCTTATTTATTTATTCTGGTTTAGGACGCGATTCCACGGGATGGCAGAATTGAAAATCTAGAGGATCAGCATTTAGTAGCAGAGGCCACTGGTCAAACGCAAATTGTGAGGACAAGGATGCACGCAATGGCCAATTGGACATTGGAGAGGATAATGGCTATGATGGGACAGCGGCAACGGCAGGAAGCAATGAATCCGCAGAACGACAACAACACCGAAGGAAACAGTAAGGATGGGCGATTATTATTATTTTAAAAAGGGATTAAAAGTGGTCCACAATTGTCTATAAAAGCCGGTCTATAAGAGCCGGAAGTCTATAAGATCTTATAAGAGCCGGAAATTTGATCAGATGATCTATTAATTAGGATTTTAAAATATTAACAATGATCAAAATTCAAGATTTTATTGAATTTTGAACACTTTTATCATTCCTTTATTAATTGATTATCCTCAAAATTTGTTTATGAATGAATAAAATTCATTTTGATGATTTTCCTGAGCTATTAAAAAAATTTTAAAAGATACTTGGTGGAATATTATTTTATTATTCTTAGATAACATCAACAGGAACCCGGGTCCGGAAGAACAGGTGGGCGGTCGGGTTGCGGCAGAGATTGTGGCGGAAACAATTGCGGAAATCGGGACAATGACTATGGATCCCAATGCTTAAATATAAATATTTCCGAGAAAGACTATTTTTAGCCCAATCTAAGTATTGCTGGTTTTTTGCTATGAACTCATGCATCAAAGCTCGTAGACCCTTCATTTCTATCATCAAAAACAATTATTCGTATATTGGTCCGGTAATGCAAATGTTTCTTTGGCGAAATGAAGGGTAGATAGGGCATCTGCTCATTGTACAGCATTTTCAATTTGAAAAAAATATTTAAAAACCTAACCCAGAAATGTTTTTTATTTGGTATAATACTTCTTGACTACACTTTGATTCACAAGAGAAGAATGAAATATGATAAAAATAGGAAGAAAGAGTTATAACGTGCGAATGATGCTCTTTGGTTGGTTCGATTGGGGGAATGCATTGATGTGTGGATGGGGGAATAGAAAGTACATATAGCAAGAGAGGATATATGGGGGGGGGGGGAATAGCACACAGTTCAGGATCACTTTTGCTTTTCACATCTAACTCGGCCATCTTGTCAGGAAAACAGAGTCGTAACTAGAGTGTCGAAGTTGGGAAGTTTTATTCGAATGTAAGTATAATAGAATAGCAATTTAGAAAATCACAATTGCATTATTTTTGAAGATCAAAGGACAAGAAATAAATGGAAAGAGATTTTCTTGTTACGACCCTGTTTCTTCCTCTTGTTCTTTTTTACTAGTTAGTCTTTTTTCTCTGCTTCTCTCTTCCTTTATGTATTTTCTCCTCCTTTGTTTTTCTCTCTCACTTCCCCTCCCTTTTGTCCCCTTCCGCCGCTTGACTGTTTTCCGACAGTTTCTCCCATGAGTTGCTGTCATCCGTGCCAACCTGTCCTTCCTCCTCATCTTCGTCTTCTTCATCCTCACCACTTCCGCTTGTTTTTGACTGTTTCGCTTCACTTTCAGCGCTCGACTTCCGCTCAATTCCATCATGATTACTGCTGCTGGTTGTCTCAATTTGATCCAACGGTGGAGGGGAATCTTTTGGTGCTTCGGTTATGGCATCAACTAAATTTAAAAAAATAATAACCTTAAGAAATTGATTCGTTTTTTCGCATTATAATTGCTTATTAATCATTTGTAAATATTAATATAATAAGCTTATTCTAATATCTAGTTATTAGTGTAACGTTTGATGCTTATTAAAAGGCATTTTTTTAATTTTTGATATTTTTTCCAAGTTCCTTCCCAAACTTTTTCGATTACCCAGTACCCACCTTCTTGTTCTTGATGCTCCGTTTGCGGTATTAGGGGCGTCTTTTCTTCTGAATCTCTTGTTCTTCCTTTTTCCTCCTCTGCTTCTTCCTCTTTGTTCTCTGCTTCTTTTTCTCCTCCTTTTTCCTCCTCTTCCTTATCTTTTTTCTTTTTCTTCTTTTGCTCTTTCTTCGCAAACATCCCGCCTTGCACATACTCCTTTAAATTTGTAAAGTATTAGTAAAAAATATTATAATGATTCTCACAACTTACATATGTATAAGCGGGTTGGAAACTTTCAAAAAAGCCGCAATCTTCCATTAAATTCGGCAAAATCCACAAGTGATGTCGGCCTAAAATGAAAATTCATCAAAATTTTTTTTATCAAAAACTTCGAACCCATAGAGAAAAGCCAAATAATGCCAAAGAGGATGGTCCGAGCTGAAAAAAATCGAATAAATATTTTAATAATTTAGTCATTTTTTTACCGATTGCCACTCCGATTAACAGACCGAACAGCGCAATTCCGGTGACGGATAAGTAGTAAATGCCGAGTCGTAACCAGTCTGGCCTAAAATTGAGTTACGGATGTGAAAATTTGTGAACGAAGGATCAAAGATCTTATTCACGGATCAGATGGTTATAGTGACATATCCGTGTAGAAAACATTGTGTCGTTTGGGTCGATAAACCCGACTCCACTAACTCCTTCCCCCCTCTTCCCTCTATATTATCACAATCGAAATCGTAGCATAAACCAACCAAAGTGGGAAAAGACAGCCTCCGATGGTGCCGAGCACAATCAGGATACCAACACACTTCTTCCACAAAGGAGTTGGGTCAAAGATCCACACGTATACATCACTGGTGCTTATGTCAAAGGATTGGATGTCATGGAAGAGAAGCTTGACCTTTTTTTTCTTCTTCTCCTCATCCTTAACAAAAACATAGAGAAGGGATGGAAATTTTTACACGGCGGATTAGAGTGCAACCTTGACAAAATTCCTAAATACTAGTAATAGTATTTTCTGGAGGGCGTTTTTTCTAAGTTTTAATGCACAATCTGATAGAAGAATATGTGAATTTATAAAATAAAAAAGAGCTTTTATCTGAATTGTACATTTTTGAAAAAATCAAGTCAGAAAACCATAAAGGGGAAAAGAATAGAGGTTGCATGGATGACCGAAATGAGTGTGTTTTAAAAAGGAATTTATTAATTTTTTTTTGTCAATCGCAAAAATCTCAAATCAGAAATCCAACTATTTCATCTAAAATCTGCCCCTTTTTGTGATCAGCTCGGCCTACCTGTTTCTGCCCCTCCTTCTTCTCCTCCTCCTCTTCCTTCTCCTCGTTGTTATTCCCCTCCTCTCCCTCCTCCTTCCTGCTCTTCTTCTCCGCCTTCTCGACCCTAGGCGATTTGCTCACATCTCGACTTTTGCCCGCCTTCTCTGTCGATCCTTTGTCTTTTTTCTTTGGCACCAATTTCTTGGCCCTGAAGAATAGCCCCCTCTCCAGCAAACTTCTCAAAAAGTCTTCAGCAGCTTCATTATCGGCAAATTTCGGATTTTTCGCGCTAGCACCATATTTCTTCGACTCGACCAACAAATCGACCGCCTTTTTGCCTTTAATTACAAATTTACATAGAAAAAGTTATAGGTTTAATTCAATTTAGTAAAATTTTTTTCTAGAAGTTGAGCAAATTTTGGTGAAAAAAATATGGTAGTGGAAAATGTCGGATGTTCAATTTTTTATTATTGGAAAATCGAATGCAATGAGAGAAAAAATTCTATTATAGAAATTCTTATAACTTCCAAAATTTAAATTCGTATGCAAAGCATAACATAGAATTAATCTAAAAATGTATTCAGAAATTTGAGAATTTGTATCCTTTTATTGAAAAATTGATCAATTTTTCATTTTTCGATTCTTCTGTTACCTTTTTAGCCGTTTTTGTCTTTTATTTAGGAGAATCAAGAAATTACCGGAAAAATAATGCACTTCATTTCCCTCAAACATGGTCAAGTTAGTAGGACAGTTAAATCGGACAAACCGGGCTATCTAAAACAGGACTTTTTATTAATCTAAAATCAATTCTGAAATGTGTGTTTGGTGGTACTTTTCGGGTTTGTACCCTGTTTTTGACCCCAAAAATTTTGATTTTTTTTCATTTTTTAACAGATCGATGTGAAAACGACTTCCTTAGGGTAATTTTTGACGCTGAATCCGATTCTGACGCTCTTCAACGTAATGCGTCAACTGACGTCACTTTTTGACGCTGACGTCAGTTGACGCATTACGTCGAAGGGCGTCAGAATCGGATTCAGCGTCAAAAATTACCTTAAGGAAGTCGTTTTAAGATGATTTTACGAAAAAAATGACCAAAAATTTCGAAATTTTTGGAGGTCAAAAACAGGGTACAAACCCGACAAGTACCTGTTTGGTTACCGCGTCTTCCTCCTTTGTCAATTTGTTGGGGTTGGCGCCGGAATCATCAATTGATCCCTTCTAAAACTGATTAATGTTAACACTTTCCGCAAAATTAAAAAAATCCTCGCTTACCCTTACCTTTCTCGTGTTTTTATCTCTTTTCTTTCTTCTGTCGGCCATGAATGAATTAGCGGCGAGAAGTCCGTAATTTAATCTTAAAGCAAAAATTAAAAGAATTATATGCATTTGGTCTCGAAAATTTTTTTCGTATAAATATAATATAAGTCCCAAAAATTTCTGGAATTTTGGTCGCAGACCAATTTTTTCCTAGAAGATATTTATTGTTTGGGACTTCAAATAGAATCAGAAATTACAGAAATAAATAAAGTCTCAAAAAGGTTGATATCGATATGATTGCTTTAAAAATGAAAAGAGAATAATAAAAAAAGAAAGAATAAAAAATAAACTGAATATTGTTGATGATGAATGAGTTTTATCGAATATCGATGGAGGTGTAACGTGTCAAGGGGGAGTAAGTAAAGTAATTTGATATTTTTGGAATTCGATCGAAGGGATGTGACTGAAAGGTGGGAAGCAAAAGGGAAAAATGTCATAACGTAAAATGAATGACGAGCATGAACAAATGAAGAGCAATTAAATGCGAGCGATTGAATTGAAACAGAAAAGAAACCCAATTAACATTTTCCCGCTATTTTTCATTGGTCGATTTTGGGTCACAGATCGGACCCTTGTTTTTACTGCATAAATTATTCCTACAAGATCGTTGAATATGCAGCATCTAATATCATTAATTGGCGAAAAATCAAGACTTGATGAAAAATCATAGATTTGATTCATCATGGACAAAATCTGACTTGTGAGTCCAGATTCGTACTCTAAGTAGTATTGTTTTTTCTACCCAAAAGTTAGCGGACGTGCTACAGTACCAATGAGCACTGTTGTGGATATGAGCATGATCGACATAAGATTCTTGTCACGTGTGATAATATTTCTTAGTGGTATTCTTTCTCGTTTGTATCCCAGTTCATGTAATTATTCTTTGTATTTCCTTCACATCTCCACCTATATAAGTGATCCATTTTCCAGCATTTGTCTCTTCTGTTTGCCTTCATTCCCATTCCAGCTTCCATTCCCTCATATTCCATTCTATTCCATTGTCCTATATTCTATTCTGTTGTCTTCAATAAATTCTCCAACCGAGGACACAACAATTGGCGCAGTCAGCAAATCAACCTCAAGGACAAGGACTATTCTGCAACGCAAATGGCACCTAGCAAGGATCAAACCATTGTGCGTCTGACGCAATTGCTGGAGCAACAGGCGCAGCAAGCGGCACAGCAAATGGAAGCAATGCGTGAGCAACAGGCAATGATGGCGCAGCTCCTGGCCAATCAGCAGTGTGCTCAACCGCAGATGCAGCAAGTCGTCAACCAAAGTGCTCAACACGCGACCATCGCATCTTCGCTCGACAACCGCATCGGCAGATTCAACTACGATCCTGATGGCGGATGTACATTCAATGCCTGGTATCAGCGCTATGGCAAATTCTTCGAGGAAGATGGCAAAGACTTGGACGCAGCCACGAAGGTTCGACTACTCGTCAGCAAGCTCAGTGATGAAGACTACTCCAGCTTCGCCGACAGCATCCAGCCCCAGCAGCCAGATGATCTCTCATTTGAAGAAGCAGTGAAGCAGCTCAAGGAATTATTCGACGACACGCGCTCAGTGTTCGTTCGCCGCTACGAGTGCTTCAAGCTGAAACAACGGGCTAATCAG
>LDKF01002870.1:1151-15838 GCA_001026735.1 Rotylenchulus reniformis | reverse complement strand
GTTGGAAGCCAGATGCCGGGCATTGGCCGATAAACTTGGGGAATTGTGTGATTGCATTGAGGCCGAGATGCACGGCAATCAGAACCGCCAGAATGTTGCAGTTGCGAGTATTGATGATGGTATGTTTGTTTGTTTTTATGAGTAGGGCTGGAAAAAATATGGGTTATAAAAATCGCGAAATATGGGTAGAAAATATGGACTAAAAAATTTTCTTCAAAAAATCATTTTTAATCATTAGTAAAAAATTATTAGAAGAAGTTTTTTTCGTAAAATTCATTTGTAAGACATATTTCATTTAAAAATTGAACAAAATTTTTACTTCCTCTGGTCTTTTTTCTTTTCAAAAATAAAAAACTATTATCATTAAACTCGAATTATTCATAAATCATTACTCGGTGCTAATACAAGAATGAATGGCAAATATCTACTCATTTGGCTTTGTATTAATTTTTATAATATTGAAAAAATGTCTTAAGGTAATTCCCACCTTCTTTAATAGGTGATATGGCAACAATGCTGTGAAATGATTTGTTGTTTTGTTGGAAGCATACGGTTCAATGTGATGTGATCATTAATCAATAATTTTATGGACGAAAATTATCATGTTGTTTACCAATAAATTATCGCTTGATATTATTGGTTCTTTTTGATCGTATAAAAGGTCGCTCTACTCATAGTTCATTTTTTCTTCTATACATAGTTATTGAGCTAATAGTTGAGCGAATTTTAATTTTGTCCAAACCAATCCATGATAATATTAAAAGTAGTTAGTGATCCCTCCCAGTCGTAGTTTTTGCATTGACTATACGCCCGTAGTCAATGATTTGGAACTATCCGTTTGTCCCATTTCATTGCCTATAGCCTTATAGTCAATGGTTTGGAACCATTTGGATGCCGGCCTTAAAAAGCATTGACTATAAGCTCATAAAAAAATAAGACTCTCTTCTAAAATAAGCCCCCTTTTTGAAATAGATCCAATTAAAACTGCGTAAGTTTAAAATTGTTTCTTTCCCTCACATTTATTTTCATTTAAATTTATGTTTTTGATCAAAATGAACGGGTCTCTCTCAACTCATCACCACCCAACTCATCATTACCTAACTCATTACCACAGTAATTTGTACCTAAATCTTTTTATGAAACAACCTTATGGAATTATCTTTTACCAAAACGATAGAGCTTTAAAAGAGCTATAATCACTTTAAATATTGTTCAGTTTGGACATGTAATTAAAAGTTATAGCCTAACTAATGGGTTTTTAATGGGGTTGTAGCTTTCTTAATGCTCTATCGTTTGATGGAAAGATAATTCCATAAAATTATTTCAAAAAAGATTTTATGCAAATTACTGTAGTGATGAGTTGGGTAATGATGAGTTGAGGTGGTGATGAGTTGGGTTGACACCAAAATGAACAACAATGAAATTTAAATTGATGTTGTTGGAAGTGAGGAGGAAGAAAATGATGAAAATGAAGGTCCAACTCAGCCCAAGAAATTAAAAAATTTTGTTAAAAATACTTTGAGCTAAAATATTTAAGACTCCCGATCATTCCTTTGAATAGGTTCGAAAAATAAGACCCTCTTCTAAAATAAGACCCCCTTTTAGGGGATACAAAAAAATAGGACCGGGGTCTTATTTTAGAAGAAATACGGTATAGGTCTTTTTAAATAACTTTTCATAATAAAGTTTGTTCTTATTTTTGCTTATTAATATTATTTATTATCTATTATAACAAAAAATAAAATTATAAAAATTTGGCTTGAAGTATTCCAAAAATTTTTATTACAGATTTTTATGAATTTATATTAATCAATAACTTCATTTAAAATTAAAATGAAACAAAAAATCGGCAATAAATGATTATAATTTATTTTATTTGTTATGGTAATCAAAATATGAAAAATAATAATTTTGTCTATTTAAAAAATTCAGATTGATTACTACTCCCAAATTGGCATCGGAATTAAAATATATACCAAGTTGGACAAATTGGTCCCGTTTTGCACCAAGATAGGCATTGACATAGCTATAATTAAGAAAACAATGAACGAATTAAGCCATAATAGCCAACTGAATTACCATGGTTGGGATCGCACCCATGAATGGGAGACGAGGAATACTTGTAAATGGGGCCAACATTTGGCCGATCCGCTTTTGAAAATGATATTGTACCAAATATTGCGCAGGTCAATCAACCATATTGTTCCGGTAATATTATACTTTTTATGAATGCATTTTTAAGAAGGATTATAAATACTAATGATGCCTTCCCTTCTTATCAGAACAAATAAAAATTAGTGCTCTGTAAAAATGATAAACTAATTTTTATGGTGTTAATGGCGTAATTCATAGAGCATAGTGTAAATTGGCTCGAGCATGAAATATAATAATAATAAACTCATGCAACTATGACACGGCAAGATTATGCTGTTTACAAAATTGAACTTAATGAATTCTCTTCAGTTCAAATTTAAAAAATCCGACAGCTCCTATCGAGGCCGCAATACCCTCTTAATACCTGTGATGATTTTTAAGTGAATTTTAAAAAAAGTTTAAAAAATTCTCGAGTCCCGAGACCAACATCGGTCTCAGTTCTCGAACCTCTGAGAAATTGAGCCTCTTCCAGGGCTGTGCACGGGCCGGCCAGGTGGCGGGCCGGCCCGGGCTTGATTTCGTCCGGGCCGGCCCGGACAGGCCCGGCAGGGGAAAATTTTTTTGACCACAGACCCAAAATGTTGAAATTTTTAATAAAAAATGAAATGAAATTTAAAAAATATTTAAAATTTTTTATTAATAAATTAATTTTAAAATTTAATTCAAAATAAAAAAAATTGAAAATTTTTCAATTTTATACTCATAGGAGATGAAATTTTTTTTCATTTTTTATAGAAACTCAAATTAAATAAGGGTTTTTTGTGAAAAGTTTTATTGGCAAAATTGGGGGAAAAACATTACTTATCTTTATTAACACGTGAAAAATTATAAAATTAAAATTCAGTTAAAAATTTTTGAAAAATTGTTCGGTGATTAAAATTTTTTTCAATGATGTTAGAATGGAGAAAATATATAATTCGAATTCATAATTCTTGTTATTTTTATGCTTTTTTAAATAAAAAATATGATTTTTAAAATGGTAAAAAAATTCTGCCAAAAATTTTTTTGGAAAGATTTTAAAAATTTTTGGAAAAATTTGGTTAAAATTTTTTTCCGGGCCTATCCGAGCCGGGCCTGGTAGTCGACGGGCCGGGCCGGGCCGGGCCGGGCTTTTTTGTTGAGATCCGGGCCGGGCCAGCCGCCCTGGAGCAGGCCCGTGCCCAGCCCTGGCCTCATCACTATTTTTCACAATCACAATAACTTTTCACAAGCATCATTCGCCATTTCAAAAATGAATTCGAATTCTCTACTCGATCGAATTCTCTGGCTTGATTAATTGTTATTGGATTAAGTTGATAATTTTTTAAACATTTCATATGAAGTAAAGAAATTTTTGCGATTTTTTAACCGATTCTATTTTGACTGGAGGTCAGATGACCGGTCACATGACCGGGTCACATGATCATGACCGGAGGGTCGGTCAGGTCACTTTTTGAATGACCTGACCTGACCGGACTCCCGGTCAGGTCAGTGGTCATTTAATGACCGGAAAATGGTCGGTCACGAAAGCACTGGATCCGACCATAGACCTATTTGGGCCAACTGAGGAGCACGGAGAAGCTAATAATATGAATAATTAAGCAAGAATAAACTGATTTCAAAATTCAAAATTTATTATTTTTGTTATTTCGATAAATTTTGCAACTTTAGAGTAAATAATAAGCTTATCATTACAGCCATCGACAACCTCTTACAGACCACCATCTCCTGCTGCTATTCCGGGACCAAGTAATCCGGCCGCCGGAGCTCAACCGCTTAGACGACCACCGGGCAAATCACCACCGAGGGGCGGGTCACGATCCCCGTCAGTTATATGTTAAAACATCAAAAATTCCACTTTATATTTTAAATTTCCAGACGGCGTGGCTAGTGCAGTTGATATTATAAGAAATTCAGAGGAACAATAATGAAAGATTTGATAGTATTGATGGCGTGATAAATCTATTTTTGTATTGGGCAATTTTTGCCGGTTTATAAAGAATAACAATAAATATATGTTGAATAATCCTACTTATAGAATGAATGAGTTAAATTAGAATTACGAGCATCGATTTTATAAAGCAAAAATAAAATAATTAAATCTTTATTATTTTCGTAGGTGATGCCAAATCAATTTTTTCCCGGCACCTCACCTTCATTAAATTTCCTTAATAGCCCATAATCCTGCCGATTCAATCCTTAGTGAAATTTTATAACTTCAAGTATTTTGTCCATTATATTTACATGCAAATTGAATTTTTTTGGCAGCTCATCGATTTTTCTTTCCTCAATTCTCTGACCCTTGTGCCTTCCCATATAACTTCGTCCCCGAGTGTTGGTCCTTTATGTCCTCACTCCTCACATTCTGCATTTGCTTTCCTGCTGTTGGCGACTAATACTTATTATTGACAAACAATAAATTCTCCATAATTGTTAATTTCAGACTCAATGGCTAAACCCATGAAAAATTCACAAATTTTGGCGGCCCAGGTGGATTTCGCACTCAAATTGCTGCGCGAAGTGTCCAAAGGGCATGAAAATGAGTCTTTGATGGTGTCCCCCATTTCGGCGGCCATCGCTTTGGCCATGACACACATCGGGGCTAAGGGGCAAACTGCCAAGGAGATGGGCCAAGTGCTGGCCAAAGGTACCGAATTTCTGAATAATAACGGGTGTTTTCTTTAGAATTTTCCTATCATAAAACAAAGAAAACTGTTAATATGTTAGTCTGATGGTTAAGTTCTAAATCTAAAGATGAAAAATAATAATTTTTAATTTTCAATTCATTAGATTTTCAAGTAACACACATTTACAGGGTGACACAAAAGTCTTTGCACACAAAATATTTAATAACTTTTTTATTAATTGGAACAAAATACAATCAAATATGTCAAAACATGCGCAATAAAATGGGGTACACTCACAATCATTTCATTTCAAAATGCCCGCCCTTAGCCCGGATACAGAGTCGAAGTCGTGAGGAAAAATTTTCGACGATGGCATGCAGCTCTTGGACCGGGACTTTGTCCCATTCTCGGAGAAGGGCCTGCTTGAGCGACTCCAAATTTTTATGAGGAGTAGCACAGGCTCTGGCCTCCAAAATGGCCCAGATGGAATAATCCATCGGATTCAGATCAGGAGAATAGGGGGGCCATTCCTGGGAGGTGATGAACCCGGGCAGATGGGTCCGGCACCAGGTCTGAATTTTATAAGCTTTATTGGCTGGTGCAAAATCCTGTTGGAAAATTCTCTCTTTCTGCCAAAAAGTAGTCCATATAACGAGGTTTCAAAATGCCCCGGAGATTTTCCCCTATATGAGAAATTTTGTTGATTTGGACCCCTAGGAACCCAAAAATCAGCGTTTTTCCACCCATTGTGAAATTCCGGCCCAAACCATAATTTATAGGGCCTTTTTGAAATGACTGACAATACGATCAGAAAGAGCAGTTTTTTCTGTCTCTACTATGTCATTTTGATGATTATGGATAGGCTTCGATTGTAAAAAATTTTCGTCTGGGAGAGAGATGGGTGGTACCTGCGTGCCGCTGGAGGAGCAATCGATATCTTTGGGCCAAAATTTTTCATTTGATTTGCCAGCGAAGCTGAATTTTTAGGGTTTATAGAACCTGATATAAAATTCATTTTCGCTCATAAGTTAGATTGATTTCCTTTTGATCCGGGTCTCGCATCCGACTATTCTCATGGAAACCCGAGGTTTGCGGTCCATTTGCTTCCTGAGCCTATACCGATTCCGTTTGGTGTTCCCAGACCTAAATCTTTGAACTTCTTTAATGTGCCATACTCCCTACTCCCTATGCATAAAATTAGATTTTTCCTTTGAAAATATTTTACTGGAATTTTTTGATAGTTTGGCAGACAGCTAGACAGTCATCCTAGAGAAGCCAAGTAGGGTTGATATTTTGGAGGCTCTTGTTTTCTACTTGTATATATATATATATATATATATGTTAGTATATTTAGGCAGGATAACCTAAGCTAGCTTTTAAATAACCTGATATTTTGTTGGTTATTTGTCGCTATCTAGTCTTTATTCGTTGCAGTACAATTTAGCTTTATTATTTAATTGTATTCTTACTTTATTGCTTTATTATACAGTTGTGCAGTTGATAATAATTCGATGAAATAAAATAAAATGATAAGGATGGATATAATTCAAAATAAATTTTAATTTAAGCTTATTTCTTTTTGATTAAACGACATTTATAATTTTCTCAATCCTTCCACCCATGGAGTGAATGATGACTCTAAGGTATTTCCCAAAGATTTTAAGGCGGAATAATAAATTAACATACCGTATTTCCTCTAAAATAAGCAAGTGCTCTAAAATAATCATGTGTTTTCCAAATAAAATTTTTACTCATACCTATATGTTTTTTTTCTTTTTATCTTTCCTGTGAAGTCACTTTTTGACGAAGAATGGTCTTCTTCGTGTTGTTTGCGGGTTCTACGTGCGGCATTTTTTGGCGTCAGCGTCAAAAAGATGCGTCGAGTAACGCACTACGTCAGAATAGACGTCAGAATCGGATTCAACGTCAAAAATTACCCGGGGATTAGTCCCGGGAAAGGAAAATGATGTTTTGAGTGATGGATGACCCGCTTGAATTTTGAAAATTTTTGCCATCTGCCTTTTTGGACACATTTTTTCAACAAAGAATATTTATTAATTTGACCTTTGAAAAAAATAAGCAAGTGCTCTAAAATAAGCAAGTGCTCTAAAATAAGCAAGATATTAGAAGGCCATTGAAAAAAATAAGCATCATGCTTATTTTAGAGGAAATACGGTAACAAAAAAATTGACGTATACAAACACAATATTGTCCCTTGTACATAAAAATCGTCTATTAGTCCAGAGTCATCCTTCAGCATCATCATTCATGAGGAATGGTGACCTTTGGATGCATTAATTATGCAATAATAAGGAAACAAATTATAGTTTTATGTTTCAAATTTTTAAACTGGTTTCTAATTTCACAGTTCTTCAGCGCTCAATTTTTTGTTATTTTAATAAAATGATAAAATGAATTCCACTTAAGAATAATTTCTAGAATCCGTCAGCTCATTAAAATTATTAAATTTTATGTAAAAAAATTAAATAAAAAATTAACTGCAATTAATTTTACTGTGCCAAAATCAGAGAATCCTGATATAGTTAACGGTTAATCATTAATACTGTCGAGAGCATCGAGTCGAGAGTTTTCCTGTTTTTGATACACTAGATTTCAGTGTTTTTTGGATGGAAAAGTTATACAAATTTTTGCAGAAATTATGCTTGTTCTTCCAACCCTTTGACTTTTCGAAGTTCCTTGATTCCTAATATCAAATCCAAAATAGAAATGTCTCTTTGCCGATTATGATCAATTCTTTTACCTTTAAAATGCTTGTTCTTCAGATATTGTACAACTTCTTCAAAGAATCGAAAACTGAATCACAACAAAAACGAGAGAAATGAATAATAACACCCAACGGCTAATAACAAATAGCGGTACCGGATCAAGCAACTCGATTAAAGTCGCAATCAGGTCAGTTGTCTAAAGATTTAGACATTTTGTGAATATAGTGCAGATTAAATCATCTCATCAGTACTAACTAGGGTGCCACGGAACTGGAACTTTACGCAAAAAGCGGAACCGGAACTGGTCGGAACCAGGAAAACAGGAACCCGGAACCGGAACCAGATTTTTGACCGGAACCGGTCGGAACCAGGCTTTTTTAGCCAAAAATTTAAAAAATTTTGGTAAATTTTTAATTTGGCAAATATTATCAGGGATCCCAGATCACTTTTTGAAAAATATGGCAAACGTCCCTAAAAATATGGCATTTATATGGCAACCATTTTTAAATAATGAAAATTCAATGATAATATATATTATTCGCGTTTATTGCACTATCAAAAAGCTTTTTTAATAAGGAATTCATTTCTGGAGGACTGGCGGCGGTCCCGACAGGGGCCGCTTTTGGAAAATTTAGGCTCGTCCCTTAAATAAATTGATCATTTAAAAATAAATTCATTTTCATTAGAGGGTGGTGGCGCCGGCCCCGATTGGGGCCGTCGGAGAAAATTTTGAATTTTTGTTTCAATTTTCTATAATGAAATTTGCTTATTTTTTAACCATTCATTTTTAAGTACGGAAAGACGGCGGCCCTGACAAGGGCCGCCGGAGAAAATTTTTAAAAATTTAAGGCTTATTCTTAAGAAAATTGATTTTTTGTTTTAATTCACTGTAATGGAGATGTCGCGGAAATTTTTTTTGAATTTTGGCACATTTTCTATAAGAAATTTGGTCAATTTTTAACTTCTGCTCTCAAAAGATCAAAATTCAAAAAAATATGGCTAAAAATATGGCATCTTTAAAAATATGGCAAAAATATTGCAAATTTCCAAAAATATGGCATTTGCCATATTTTTAGGGTAATCTGGGATTCCTGAATAATATTTCTTTATAAAGTAAAAAACCAAAAATTTTGCTTGTTTAGTTTTGGCAAGAAATATTTTTGAATTCTCTTAAAAATGATTTAATTTTCAAATCTCAAAAAATTATGAAGGCAATGAAATTTAGGAAGACTCCAAACCCTATGAAATATTAGGAAATCTCCCCATGAAATTTTTTCGCTAGTGAAAATTCGAGACTCTAAAATTTTGTTTTTTGGATGTAATCCAAAATAGCCTTATTTTCTCAATAAATAGAATATTTTCTAGAATTAAAACTTTCAAAAATTTGATAAAGGGAGGTGGTGGAGGAGAGAAGAAAAAGGACGATAAGCAAAAGATAGTAGATAAATTACCGTAAAAAAATAATGGAGGGGGCGGGAAAATTTTACATTTTTGGGCGAAAAAAATAAATTTCTTCAGGAAATTTCACCATTTAACTTAAATTTTTCCAAAATTTAGGAAAAAATGCCATTCTTAGGGGTGTATTTTTGGTTCCGGTTCCGACCGGTTTTAAAACCGGAATCGGTAGGTTCCAGTGCTGGGTTCTGGTTCCGGTAAACCTTAACTTTGGTTCCGGGGTGACCGGTTGGTTCCGGACCGGTTCCGGTTCCGTGGCACCCTAGTACTAACCTATATCCTTGGATTCGGTTTTTGTTTTTCCCAACAAAACATTCTCCTAAAAAAGAAATTGCTAGGAAAATATGTAGAAAAAATTTTCAGGTAGACCCTTATTTTTGTAGAGATATTTTTATTGGCAAATGAAACAGCATTATACATCCATGTTTTATCTTTCTCTTTTTCTTCTCTATTTATTAATACGATTCTGAACTTTTCCTATTTTTCAGATCCCTTCATAACCCATGCAACATTCTAATCGCTCTTTGCGCCGTTTCTTCCTCATAGGCGCTTGCTGGATTTACAAGTCCAATTGTTTGTTTTTATTCTTGTTATATATGATACGAAATATAAAAAATCATTGAAATTACCAAAAAATACAAGCTGAATATTTTGAGTACGGATTATGAAAAATTTGGATTAGAAATTTTCTGAAAATTCTCCATTTTTCAAAAAAATATTTCACTTCATTTTTAGTGAAAATTTATGATTAATAATGTCAAATCATATCATTTCCGAATATCTAAAAAATATGTTTTGAGATTATGAAAAAAAATTATCATTAAATAATTTAAAAAAATTATAAATTGAAAATTCGGATCTTTTTATGCTAACGATCTTTACAATCCAGCAGAAATTATGATAATTTTATTTTTTCATCTAATTTTACTGACGAGATCACTCACTGACGAATTCACTCACTGACGAGATCACACGTTACCCTAGAAAAAGGTGCCCCAAGATTCGTTTACCCAAATTTCGTCTGCTCAGCCAAAAAGTCAAATTTCATCTACTCACTTGTCAACTAAAAAGCCTAAGTTCGTCTAATAGCACATGCCATTTGCCATGCTGAATCGTTTGGGCTAAAAGTGCAAAAATGAATATCTGCATGTATACACCACGAAATGTCTAAAAATTTAATAAGACAAAAATATCTAAACGTCAAAATGACTAAAAATTGCCTGTTGAATATTTGATTTACTTTATTACTGTAATTTACATAAAAAGTTTCGAATAAATAACTTTTATGAGAAAGATGAAAACTGTTTATTCAAATATAAAAATTCTTTTCATTTAAAAATCAAAAATCATCCCGCCCGCCTATTGAACATGGCTTTTGTCCTAAGCCCCCCACGACTGCCATAGATAGCCGGGTAACAATAGAAAAAAGGACACTTCGCGAGAAAAAAAAATAGAAAAAATGATAAAAAACGAAAGGTCATTTTGCGGGAGGAACACTTTGCGAGGATATTGGACATTTCGCGGGTGTAAACCCAGTTCATCACCACCCAGTTCATCACCACAGTAATTTGTGCCTAAAATTTTTAAGAAAGCTTTTTATGGATTAATCTTTGCATCAATCGATAGAGCTGTCAAAGAGCTATGATTGAGTAAATTTTTGTTAAAATTGATCAAGAGGCTAATAAGTTATGGCCAAAATACCGTCAAATTTGGCCAAAAAAGATTAATTTGGCCATAACTTTTTAGTCGCCTGCTTATTTTTAACAAAAATTTACTCAATTATAGCTCTTTTGTAGTTCTGTCGATTGATGCCAAGATTAATCCATAAAAATGTTTCTTAAAAATTTTAGTCCCAAAATACTGTGGTGATGAACTGGGTAGTGATGAACTGGGGGAGACCCATTTCGCGAGACCCCAAAAATCCTCACGAAGTGGGACGGACACTTCACGAGGGCCTCGCGAAGTGGGTTTCTCGCGAAGTATCCCTTTACCGTTCAATTTTCATAGTTGCCAGTAAAAAAAAACATTTAAAAATAATATTATAATTAGGGCCGTATTTACGTGCAAATGCATTATTTTTTGCGGACTCCAAATTTAAACGGCCTGAAAATCATGTAAAACATATTTTTAACTTGATTTTAACCTTTTTTTTTTGATTTTATAAGGGCATATTTCACATTTCCGTATATATTCTGCATAATTTAGGCATTATGCATATTTTATGCATTTTGGGGATATTTTCTAATGGATCAATTTTTTTAAAAAAGAAACAAATAGTATGACGAAAATTAATCAAAATTGAAGAAAAATAAAAAGGGTATTTTCTCCATTTTTTGGGAGGACAATTGAATTTTTTTGGATATTTACTATTGTTTCATTTTATTGGTAAATTTTTGCATTTAGGTCATATTTTGCAAAAAAAAATTGCGCATATTTTGTGCATATTTTGGCATTTTTACCATATTTTATTTGGGAAATTTTTTCACATATAAACAAAACCTTAATTTTCATATAACATACATGCTTAACTGGGTTACTTCGATTCTTTCTTAACACAATTGAGCATTTTTTGTTTAAGAACAAGCTTTCATGAACAAATTCACTCTACTAAGTAAGTAAATTTTAAATTATCTTGGTGTAAATAAAAAATATTAATTTTATCAAATTCTAAAAAAAATTTTAAAAATTTTAAATGCTATTTTTCATAATCATATGGCATCTTTGCATTTTTTTTACATATTTAGGGATAATTCCTGTGGATATCTCGACTTCTTCATGGACAAACGCCTGGGCACTCTGTACAGCAATGGCAATTGGAATTATGACTACGACAATTCGGCCGAACGCAAGAAATTCGTCGGCAGATTACACGAAGCAAAGATGGATGTAGCCTCATCTGGCCCTCTGACAAAGTCCATTTTGACCATCCCATGCTCTTCGCAGACGATCCAATCCGGGAACTGGTGTCTGTCATCGGTGGAGGCTGATACGATGCTGGTGGCTAATCGGGAAGGCATTCAGAAGCTAATAATCAAGGGGGAATCTGTTTATCTGGTTTCGACTCTTATGCATGGTCAACATTGAATCACTTGTAGATTTGCAATTTTACCACATTATTACCTTTATTCAACTCTCTTTTTAAAATGTTGGGGAAATGAGTTCGGACACCCTTATGAATAGTAGGAACTTTCTATTATAATCATGAAAATTTACAAAATTCGATGTTATGAAAAAAACGAAAAAAAATGTTGGAACCGAAACTTTGGGGCTCAGGCAGAAATTTTTCATTTTCCAACAACATTCTACTTACTCTTTTCTTACACAAAATTTGTTTTGCTTATCTAAAATGATTGATTTGCACATATTATTTTAAAACTGAATATAGAAGAATAAATTTTTTGGCGACTTTTAATTTTTTTATTAATAAATAGCAAAATAGTATCTTGCAGGGAAAGAAGTACAAGCTAATCATAAATGCCCATGTGGACCCGGCAAAGGTGAACATGGTTCGTCAGGGTTTCCGTCAAGACCCAGACTATATATTGGCTTATGCCCGACAGTGATTTGGGTCTACGAAGTGTAACGTCGGATAATTATTTGATCAATTTGATTTTCTTGATATGGGCGAAAATTATGTGGAAATTAATTTTCCTAATTCGATTTGATGATGCTAGGACGTTAAAAAAGGAACCAAATGTGAGAGTTAAAAAGGCCCAATGTCACCAGTCTGGCCGTAAAGTTCTTTAATAGACGTCGGATCAAGATCAGATCATTTTTAGAAAAGGTGAATCATCACAAACACCGTTACCAAAGATTTCGAAGGAAAAATCTTGGAGGAGGAAGAGAGTAAAAAACAAACGCACTGAAATCTTGGGAGATCTCCCACCGATTAAAATGTTATATTCACCCATACGACCTATTATTTAATTTGGTAATTTAATTTTAAAAGAAATTATACGTTCTATTTAGGCGGTGTCGGTCGCCCAAATAGGGAGTGCCGGAGAAAATTAGGACTTTTTTATTAACTTTTAAAACTAAAAGGCTAAAAAATAGAGCATATTTTTGCATATATGTGTTTTTATACTTTTGGCCTAGTAAGCTTAAATTATGGTGTTTTTTCCTTCGGGTTTTTGGGGTGGACCTCTTTGGTGAATATTGGCATTTAATTCGAATGAATCATTTTACACCACGAATATTTGAGGACAGACATTATATCTTACTGTAATCTCTTTTCTAACTGCTCAATAATGGTTTACTCGTTTACTCCATTTTCTCCCAGCAGAGTTCAGCGGCGTATTTTCCTTCAGCGGCTTGAAGACAGAACAAAACAGATTAATCAATAAAATTTTTGGATCTGTTTATCCGCCATAATCGTTTCATTTTTCTTCATACCAAAACAATACACATTAAAATGCGCGTCAGAAAAGTCCGGAAATCCCTTTTGAAAAAATGATATTGAAGCGATTGTTTTATTTGCAAAAAATAAATCTCCGCGCGATCACAAATTGAGAAGAATGAACATCGGGAAAAGTTATTTATATTGACTAGGTGGAGGGACACGCCCACTCTAAGGAGGGTCACGCCCACTTGAAGACAGAGTGGTCTTTGTATCTAGTGAAATGAAATAACAGAGACAAGGAGAAGAGAGAACAAAAGCGCCAAACGCATTCGACAAATCGTTTCGAGGCCAAATTCGAAACTAACGGAGCTCTAGATTACCGGACTTTTCTGACGCGGATTTTACATTATTAAACATTATAAAAATCAAAATAAAATCTTTTTCAAACAAAAACCAATTATCTTAAAATGTCAATATTCTCAAAAAAAAAACCAAGAATCCAGCCAATTTTTTTTGCGTCATCATTAGAAATCAGCTGGTTCTGGTTTTTCTTATTGAGTGTTTTCTATTTTTCCCTTTTCTGTTTTTATGGGGTTTTAATCCACAAAAACAAGAAAACCAGGGTTTCTGAAAATAAAAACCAGAAATATGGTCTTGCAGTTTTGGGCGCTAGTTGCAATTAGGTCCCCTATGTTGCCCGTACTTTATACGGGCAGATCTACTTATTCAAAAGTGTATTTTACACGAAACAATGCAACAAATTCCTCAAATAAATGCATTTTGGGACGGAAATAAGCAGATCTAAAAAATTATTGTAACTACGATGCTATAGAGCTGCCCGTATAAAGTACGGGCAACTTGGGAGACCTAATTGCAATTAGCGCCCATTTTTTTCCGTTCTGTTTTTAAACTATTAAAATTTATTAATTATCGATTTTTAAAGAAGCTTTTTCCATAAAAAATAAATAGAAATTAACAAAATATATTTTTCCTTAAATTTTGTAATTTCTAATCATTTATAATTTCCTTTTTTAATTTATTAATATTGTTGAATATTACAGGAAAAATTCAAAAATTATTTATTTGAAATGGGGACAGCAAAAGGAGTTATTCAGCTCAAAATTGAGAATTTCTCGCAATTTGCAAAAGCTAAGGATGAAGAGCGAGTCAGTGAAGCTGCTATGATCCAACGGTTTCCATGGACTCTCAAAGTAGGAAAATGGACTAGAGCAGATGAAAGAGTATTGCTACATTGCTATCTCAATTGCGATATTAAGAATTCGAGTAAGTTGATAAATCTAGGAAAATGACCTTCTTTTTTGATCACTTTTAAGCTAACACCCAGTGGAGTTGCATCGCAGATTTCAGTATTCGATTGGTGGCACAGAAGGAGAGCACACAGGACTG
>LDKF01002868.1:3873-35433 GCA_001026735.1 Rotylenchulus reniformis | reverse complement strand
CAGATTTCAGTGGCATACTCTAATTGTGGCCTGACATAGGTTATATAAAGGAATATTAGTGTATTGAGATCACGAGTTTTCGAAACCCTAAGAATTTGATGTGCTTTGAAGTATGCGTTTTTGACGATCTTATTAATATGTTCATTGAATTCCAGTTTGGAATCTATCAGGATGTCTAGATCCCGTACACATTCTGTTTTTGTTATTTTTTCATTAAAAAGGTAATAATCAGTTCTAGAATTATTCTTACCTAAATATAAACTATAGCATTTTTCAGTAGAGATTTTTAAACCATTTGACATTAATCAAAAAAAATTCAGATGAGGACTTTTCAGGTCGATTAACTTTTTAGTTTCTACATCATAACACCATTTGGTTGGATTTGCAATTTTTAAAACGTGCAAGCTAGTTTTTTTGTTGGATTTCCTTAAGAATGTTGCTTAAATATTTTTTCATAAAAAAATTAAAATTTCAAAAATTTTCTAATTAAAATTTACATCACCAGATCCCGTGTCGGTATAATTCAACAGTGGACAAATCGAAAGTGAAGAACGATTTAATAGATTTTTTTTAACAATAATGATTCAAAAATTACAATCCATAAAAAATTAGCAAATATTTTTTTTTTATTTTTCCCAATTTTAAGGCGAATAAAAATCGAATTGAACTTGAAATTCCAGATCAAAAAATTGAAATTATTATTCTACTAATAAGAGAAGCATTTTTAATTCAATACTTCGCGTCAAAACTCAAAAAATGATGCATAAAATTAAAAAATCCTAGATTCCGTCCTCCTTAGATTCCGAATCCTCAGATTCCGTTTATCGTAAAAATCGAAAATTTTACACAACATATTTACATGTATAATTGATTAAAAAAATTTCCTCAAAGCATAACAAAATTTTTCTTTCTGAAATATCCATAGTAATTTTAGCGGGAAAATGTTAAATATATCAATTTTGAATTTACTTTTTTTTTTAATTCTTTTTTTGTCAAAAAATATTGTTAGGTGTCTTTAAAAAATGCTTAGTTATCCAAATTTAATTTTTTATTGATCTTAAGGTTGTGTAATTTTTGAATAAAAATTAAATATATTTTTTTAATTTTAAATATAATAAATTGTTTTTTATGTTCCCCCAAGATCACAATATCAGTTGCATTGATTTATTAGTTATTAAAATCCTATTTAAAATAAAGCTTGGGCAAAACGTTAGGCCGCCGGTGGGACTCGAACCCACATTTCTCCTATCCGGGGAGAGCTTTCACCATTAAGCTACAGCGACACATTTGCCCGCCCTTTAATGGATGCTTTTCATGGGATGGGAATCGCTCTCGGGAGGCATTTCCTCTTTTCCCTTACACTAATCTTTTACGGGTTGCGAAATTCCAAAATTAAAAATATCCTAAAAAATTAGCCGAAGCTTTTTAAGCTTTACTATCTAAACTATGCATGTTCAAAAATTAATTTGTTCCATTTGTTGATATTTTAAAAGTCCTTATAACAACTAGGGTAGCACGCGGGGGGGACATCCCCTCCCCGCGGGGGGGATGTTGATAATCTTGAATGAATGATGATAATCTTGAATTTTCAAACAGAATTTACAGAAAGTGACATAAAAATAAGCAATTTTTTAAAAAGAAAAGGGTCTTAATTTTCAAAATTTTCTTCGGCGGCCCCTATCGGGACCGCCGGCACCTCATACAGTGAAATTTCTTCATCCAAAAATGCTCATTTTTTAAATACAGCTTTGAAAATTGTTTGATATGTAACACTAGGAAAAATTTTGGGAAAAATTTTTTCCGGAAAAAAGACTTAGAAATTTTTTCACCCATCCCCGTCCCCGAAAACCCCGATCCCCGGCCGATTTTTCATCCCCGTCCCCGACTCGCCCATCCCCGGCAATCCCCGTCCCCGATTTTTTCAAAATCCCCGTCCCCGTGCTACCCTAATAACAACGTAACATTATTACTTTTTTTTATCTTTAACATCAAATATTCACAATATCGTCCAAATGTATCAAAACACAATAAAAAATTGATTGATATTTTATGAGTTTCATTATTCCATTTCCACGTGATACAAATAAATAAATAAATACAAATAAATAAATAATTATAAATTTTAATTTTTGCCTATTTTCTTGGCTCCCAACTGGCCCAATCGGTGGAACTGCGTCCGCCTGAACCCGGTGGTCGATTTCGGCGTCCATTCCGTCTGGTAGAATGATGAGTTATGGGACGGTTATGCACATCTGAAAATGGGCGAAATTTCGAAAAACCCAAAATATTTCTGGGAAGGAACCGTTTCCAATTGAATTTTTTAGAAAAAATATTGCTTATAAACTTTTATAGGGTTTTAGATTCTGGATCTGACTTTAGAATTAAGGATGTATCCTCGTATTATTTTTATTAATTGTTTTTTGCAAAAAAATGAGATTTTCATGTGAAAATTCACGTTAAATGTCACTCTGAAATCAGCTTGATCCACATTCTATACCCTTGAAAAAAACTCGCAAGAAAACTTATTTTTCTTAAATTAGTTAAATACAATTTAATGGAAAAATACAAAAAATTAATAAATTATGCCCACCTTAATGCCAAACAAGTGAATTTTTATATGAAAAGTTCAATTTACTGTTAGTTTTTTTCAAAAAGAATAAAATCTTTGGAAATGGGATTTTTAATAAGGAATAAAAATTGGAATATACAGCAAATTACTAGTAATTCATTTTAATTTATGAAAAATAATATAAAATAATAAAATTTGCCCATTTTCGTTACATTGTCTGCTGGCCAGTGGGTCCGGTGGCATCACCATATCGCGCAGGGATGATGCCGCCTGGGCCAGGCCAATCCGTTGTGCAAAATCACTGGCTGTCTGGTAAGCCTCCGACAGTGCAGGGCCCGGCTCCACTATGGTGGAAGCCACCCGTCCAAGTTCCGTCAGAGCCGGACCTATGATGGGATGCAAAAATATTTTTAAGTAATTAAGTGAGTTTTAAATAATTGGACTTGTTGAGCAAAAATTTCTGCATCGAATCATTTTTGGCACAGACCATTTGGGCTGCCATCTGATTCACACTCATACACGGATTACTGTATGAAAATGATGGCAACTACCGTAGTTGGAGTTCCGCAGATCGCTCATCACCCGTCCAAGTGACGCTGGACCTTCCGTGCCACCGTAGTAGCGCGAGCTCGCTGATCGTCCTGCAGGCGCGCCGTTGTGGCTGTCTAAATGGCGCCACCAGCTCGGATTGTAGCCATTGCTGTCGCGCGGTGGTGGTCGCTCGGGTCCACCACCGTAACCCAGTAGATCTTGCCAAGTTCTGGCCTGAAATGCATAATATATTTCGATTTTTCGAGTGAATTTTGTGCAAATTTAGCTATTATAGGGCTTAATTTTCCATTCATATCCCACTTTTTCGTGATTTATTATTATACATCAATAATAATGAGTAACCTAGAGAATTTTCAAAAAGAAACTTTATATATAATCATAATTAGATAAATAATGATTATAATTAACGACTCCAAGATAAATTACTAAACAAAAACACACACTAAATGGCAGCATTTTATCTTAGCGCTTTCAATTTTTAATGAGTATGCCATCGACGCCTTCAATATTTCAAGGCTATTACTGCCCCTAAGCGCCATATTTTTTTGGTGCCCAATCGCCTATTTTACTCATTATCAACTTTTTGAATGGCCTAGTGGTCTAAAATGGGTACTATTTGCATTCAAAAAGCTGTCTAAAAAATTTTTTTATAGGGGAATATTAAGGTGCGACATGACGCTTACTTAGGCTTCGGGCGTCAAATTCAAAAAAAAAATTTCTACTCTGGATTTCTCACCTTTTAAAAATCTCATTAAAACATCCCTTGTTATTGACCAACCCTAGTTTCGGGTCCACTACTATAGTCTCTTCCGGCTCCGTTACCGTCCTCCAGCCCCTCATGTTCGCGTCTGTACCGGCTCGGATCTCGCAAATAGTCCACCAACCAGTCTCCACGGTTTCCGGAACCACCTTGTCGTGTACTTCTATTATGAGGTGCGTCGTTTTCTGAATTTTCATTTTTTTAATACTATAGGTTCAGGTTTCGGTACTTGTGGATTTTAGGCATACTTATTATCACAATTGGAACTCATCATAAAATAGTAAAAAGAATTTCTACCGCTTTGGCTCATTTTTCCTCAGAAAACAACCGGTTATTAGGGTGCTGAACAGATTGGCATTTCTAATTTTTCTTATTTCGAACATTTTTAGATTGAAAATGGGAAATCGAACAAAAAATTTTTCATCCAAATTTCTAACTAAAATAAATTTTTGAAAATGTTTCTGAATCAGACATCATTGCTTGACAATTTTTTTCTAATAATCTGCTTAATAATATCAAATGATGTTAAATTCAATTACAACATAATATTCGACCCTATCTAAAAAAATTGTTTTTTCAGTCCATAAAAAATAGGTAAACCATGATGTTCATTACCTTCAATTACATCAAGAAAACCAAAAAAAAGTTTTGGATTGGGGCAGCTAAAATGCGAATTAAAATCCACAAATACACCCACTATTCAGGTGCTAGGACGTTAAAAAAACTGCAAGAGAATGCAAGAGCTTGGCCTAAAACTTTTTTGTTAGACTTTTAGACAAAAAGTATAAAAGGCAAAATTGTTCAGAATTTTATGCTGATTCGAATAATTTTTTAATTTTTCAAATTACGGCCAAAAATTTGAAATTTTTCCGAAATATCGGAAAAAATGGTTTTTAGAGGATATTTCGAACTTTTTGGTCGAATTTCGAAAAATTAAAAATACCATTCGAATTAGCATAAAATTCTGAACAATTTTGCCTTTTTTCCTTTTTATCTAACAAGTCTAACAAAAAAATTAAGACCAAAATTTTGCATTTGGCACTTTTTTAACGTCTTAGCACCCATTATTCAAAGTGAACATGTTGGGAAAATTTCTTACCCTGTCTCTCCGGTGCCGTTCTTGCATGGTCCCGTATGCTAGAAGGTCTGCCATCATCCACCTCCGACCCTTCCACCGGTTGCCTCCTCCGGATGCGCCTCCTCCGGATGATCTCCTGCTGCCGGAAGTCCGGTTCCGTCTTTCCCCACCTTCCGATCGATGTTCAACTACGGCACCCTCCTCCTGATCTGGGTCCTGCCCATTCCGTCGTCGATGTTCCTCCCTCATGTAGTCGACCAGCCAATCGTTGGGGTTTCCTGATGATGATGCCCTGGCATGATTTGGTCCGGTCCCGACCCGCCGTCGATCGGTCCTTGCTGAATTTTTGTGGTTATGGAAAATTTCGGCCTACTAAGACCAGTAATTTTACTGTATTTTTTAAATATATTTTCTAGCTCATTTTGAATATGGCGGATGTTGAAAAATATTTTAATACCACAGAATTAGACCGGGAATGTTGATTTGATAATATGCAGTTTTTTATATGGGTATCAAAATTTTGGCTTCATTCATGATAAAGATTAAAAAACCGTTTCCTAAAAAATGTACCAGTAGGCAAGCCAATTTGCTAAAAATATATTTTAAAATTTTTTGTTATAAAATTGTTGGATTTTCAACACGAATTTCAAAAATTTTCAACAAATATTGCTTGGTAGCTTTTCCATAAAATAATTTCCATAAAATATAAAAATCGGGTCTTTTAAGTGTTTGAATTCAAAATTTAGGAGTTCGGAATTTCGAAAAAAAATCGGAATTTGGAAAAATTACCGAAGTTCTCAGTTCGGAAAATTGAAATCATAATTTAGAAAAATTTTCTATATATGATTTTCCATAAAGCATATTGTATATTTTTTTAATTTTTTATCTGGTCCTCGAACCTGTTGAATTGGCATGTAAAATAAGAATGGAAACAAAATTAATAAAATAGGTAAGAAAAATAAAAATAATAATTATTTCCGGTTATTATAGGAATAATAATTAGATTATAATTTTGATCTACCTATATTTTCCGCATTTGGTGCCGTCCATTATATTATAACTAATTCAAATTCAAACACATCATAAGATACAATTTTGATTTCAAAAATTGGCTACAAAACGAGCATTAACTCATTTTTGGTTCATTTTGAAATTTTGAAAGAAAACTGTTCAGGCCAAAAATCAGGAATAATTTCTTACTTATAAATTTTTATTGAAATATCAAACAGATAACTTATTAATCTGAAATATCAAATAAAATTGGAACGTCTCCAAATTTCTCAGTGCGGTAATATATATTTGATTTTGGTGCCAATGCCAAGTTGATATTTCGTCACCAACTTTAACTCATATAAATTAAACGTTCTTTACCATTTATCGATGCATTTTCGGTGGAATCGGTCCTGAAAATGGGAAAAATTATAAATATTTAATTTTTTTCCACATTTCTCACTTTGCACTGCTTCAACTCCTTCTTCGTCTGTGTAATCCCTATGGGTGTCAAACAAATTGAGCAATCGTCCATTTTTAGACCAATTTTGTCGGAAAATTTGCTGGCCAGCTCAGCGAGACCTGTGGAAATTTCGGAAATTTTAAAGCATTTTTTTTGAAAAACCAACCTGTTTGTGCATAACAATAAGTGAAGATCATTGAACAATAGATGCAAAATAAAAAATAAAGTATAATAATGGGATGCAGATTCATAATTTACAGCTGGATCCGAAAAAAAATACTAAACCCCATAAGGAAATTTGCAAAAATTATTTTATTGTATGTTCCAACTTATTTATTATTTAAACATGCTTTTTGTCGTCTCCAATTTTCTATGAGTTACAAAATTCCACCCTATAAAATCTTCAAAATTTTGCTTCGTTATTAGGAAATTTCAAAAAAAATGCAGAAATATTTAAACCTAGCACGCCAAAATTCCAAAGATCCATATAATAAATTCTATGCGTCCATCTGTACATCCAATTATCCCAATTTTTTCTGATTTCTGTGAACTTTTTCGAATTTATGTATCGAATTATCTGGTTTTTTAGATGAAATTATCCAAAAAAACAACAATTTTGCTGTCATAAAATAAATCAAAAAAAATTAACTGCAGAATGAGCCAAATTCCATTTAAATTGTTCCATTATGAAATGATTAGTCATTACTCGAGGATCCGACAATTGAGAACCCAATACAATAACAATTTAATTTAATGAAATTTTTGTAGGTTTTGCAAAATTCAATGCTAAAAATTTTCACGTCTATTAATTGTCGTGATTTTGCATTTTTTTTCTGAAAGTGTTTTTTGGGTCCTCGAGTATCAGGTCGCAACCCGAGTACTCAAAAATATAAAAAAATTATGGCCAACATAATTAATTTTGGCCAAATGCGCAGTATTTTGGTCATAACATCTAAAAAATATTTTTTTGAAAATCAGTGTACATATTCCCAAATTTTTCAAATCTAAAACTCGAGATCAATATCTAAAAACTTATGTGCATTTTTAAATTTATAATTTTTATAGTAACATTTTTTAGTTTTGCAATCGTCCTTCCACCTTCAACCTTCAAACCTTTCGGCACTCTCAAACTTTGACGTCGGGTTTCCGACCTTTCCGGATGGTCATTCCGCTTTCGGTACCGTCCGATGATCACCTACTTCCGGAAGGTTGATTCCGATTTTCTGATCGGTGATTAAAGAAGGATTCTTCGGTATCTTCCTCCTGATTTGTGTCGTTTCCATTTCGCCGTCAATGCTCCTCCCTCACATAGTCCACCAGCCAATTGTTCGGTTTTGATATATTATCTTGAGATAAATGCTCTATTTTCGCACCCCTTAAAAATTACCCAAATCCACAAGTGATGAATCATAGCTTCCGATTTGCATATTGTACTAGTCATTATGCAGATTAGCACATGTGAATTAGCCAAAAAATCTCCAGAAATTTAGATTATGAATTTTTTTGGCACATTAGATGCCAAATTCAAAAAAATTTTAACCAAAGGCAGCAAAAAATGTTACCGAATGACTCATAAGTTCCAATGGTGCTGGGTCATTTCCCAAAAACCATCATAATGGGCGCTTCCCAAAAATCCATCAAAACCCAAAAAACCAATAATTGGGACATTTCCCAAAAATCCATCATAATAGGCACTTCCCAAAAATCCATCAACTCAAATAAGAAACACTTCGCGGATTACGTAAATTTTTATAAATTGAAAAATTAGCTTAAAAATTTGAATAAACTTCAACAAATCCTAGCATAACAAATTGTAAAATGATAAATCAATTTCCATATCATTTGTCTGAAAAAATATGAAAAATTCATTTTTTGGTATTTCTAGGAAGTTCACTAATTATCACATATTATTTCATTTTATGAAATCAACTCCATCCCTTCATTTACCCTCATAATAGCACTTTTGCACAATTCTCCCTTCCACGTCTGACATCATTTCGAAGAATCTCGAGGTCCCCTCTGCAAAGTCGTCCGAATCAAAAAAAAATTCGGCCACTTTCGGCCAAAAAAAATTTTGCCACTTTTATTCGATATTAATTAAAAAATTAATATCGAATAAAGGTGGGAAATGAATTCCCAAGTAAATTTCTTCATTTTTATTCATACGAGTATAACTAAAATTAGAAAGTTTTATTGCAAAATTTCAAGAAAAAATTATCAGTACAATCGTAATAATTGAATAAATTTTATAAAAATTTATTATAAATATTTATTTAATCTGTGAAGTGTTTCTTATTTGAGTTTTGATGGATCTTTGGGAAGCGCCCATTATGATGGATTTTTGGGAAATGTCCCAATTATTGGTTTTTTGGGTTTTGATGGATTTTTGGGAAGCGCCCATTATGATGGTTTTTGGGAAATGACATAGCACCGTTCCAATCAGTCCAGGGCACATTGATTTAGTCATCATGCTTTTTGGTACATTGAAAAAATACTTTTTGAAATTTCATGATCACCAACTCTGAAGCTATGATTCATAATTTATGGATGGAACTTTTATGAGTTTCAAAGTAAAATTTTGCTGCCTTGGCATATGATCATGCAAAGAATCTTTGTATTGAAACGAATATAAAAATTAGATAACTTTCATATTTTGTTTCAAACCGAACTAATTAATTTATCCTGAAAAAACGAATTTACTTAAAAATGTTCAGCACAGCAAGGCATATGACATAATTTTTGTCGATATTTACCGGCGGGTGTTGGTTCCATTCATTATAATTAAAATTTAAGTACATCCTAAAGAGATTGCAGTTTGATGTCAAAAAAATTATTTTTCTAATTTTTTTTAAAGCATAACCTATTGAAAAAAGTTCCATTGAAATTATTTTAGCCTTCAAAAAATCTTTTTTCAACTTCTAAAAATTAAAATTTAACCATAATAAATTTTAAAGCAGCAAGGAAGACATTCAGGATCTGATTTAGATCCTAACACCATTTTGGATAGATTTATGCTTTTTTAAGGTTAAACAACACTTCAGGTCTCGACATGGGGGGCCAAATACTTAAAATTTGATTAAATAAACTTTCTATAGATTCTATCAAGCTCGAATTCTCAAGATTTTGACATCTTTGACATTTTGACACATCAAGGTTTGACATTTTGATGAGGATGTCCTAAAATGTGGAAAGAATGTTTTCGCGTAGCTATGATTCCATGAGAATTCCTTTTTAAATTTGTTATACTCTTCATTTGAGATTATAATAACGAAACTGGTCAAAAATTACCAAAAAAAGATATGATTCCTTATGATTTTAATTTTAAATTTTTTTAGAAACTGAAGAGACTTGATCCAAAAATCGTCAATTTTCCCTAGGAAATGTTCGCAATTTTAGATTACTTTTTGAATCTGTGTTCACAACACATTGTTTAAAAAATACAAACACTCTCTCTATTATAAAAGCGCCCTCTCTAATACAAGCAACTAGAGACCGGACCGATCGAGTTTTCGATCGAGTTTTTTCGAGTTTTTTCGAGTTCGAGTTTTTTTCGAGTTTTTTATCGAAAAAACCGACCGATGCCTTTGTCCGGTCTCTACAAGCAACCCTTGGAGGGACATTGAAAAATATAAGCACCGGTGCTTATTAGAGAGAATACGGTATGTCATTTCTTATATCAGCTTGATTCGGATTCTATTCCCTGAAAACTTAGAAGAAAACTTGTTTCTTAAACTAAATACGATTATTTTCAATGAGGAAAAACAAAAAAATAATAATAAATTATACCCCATTAATGTCTAAGGATAACAAGAAATTTTTTTATTTTCTAAAAAGTCCAACTTTGGCCATTTTCAAAAATGAAAAATTGACCAATTGATGTTAGGAATTTTGCATGTTACTCAATAAAAAAGGTTTGAATGACATTATTCCATTTTAATTATATCCTTTTCATTAGGAAAAAAATAAAAAAAAATTGCGCATTTCACTTACATTATCTGTTGTCCAGCGAGTTCGTGCCCAGGAGATCCGAATTTGCTTGATTTTTTTGGTATTTATCCAAAAGATGGAAAAAATTCAATCTTTCATTCCATTTAAAAAATGTAATAAAGGTAATTATTTTTTTCATCCATTTTTAATATCGAATAATAATGTCCAAATTTAATCATTATTTGCAAAACTGTATCTAATATACAAAGGGTACAAAAAATTGGACAATTTTTTATGCTTTTCAATATTCCACTTCCGTATGACATCGAAGTTTTGCCTAAAATAATAATTAAAAAAATAAAAATAAATAAAATAAATATAGATATAAATAGATATAAATTTTGTTTTTGCCTATTTTCTGGGCTCCCAACTGGCCCAATCCGTGGAACTGCGAGCGCCTAAACCCAATGGCCGATTCCGGCGGCCATTCCGTCTGGTAGAATGATGGGTTATGGGACGGTTGTGCACGTCTGAAAATGGGCGAACTTTCAAAAAAATGTAATATTTCTGGATATTGTTGGAGCCCTCTCTAATTGAATCTACTAGAAAAAATAAATAATTAATATTGGTTGTAATTTAAGGGTTTTAGAAGGCGTAGATTCTGAATCTAGCATCAGAATTAAGGATGGTTTTTGATAAATTTTTTATTATTTATCGTTTTCGCAAAAAACAAAAGATTTTTAGATGAACATTTTCTTACGAAAATCTGTGTTAAATGACAAGATATGATAGTTCTAACATTTGATTCGAATTTTATACCCTTGAAAACATTTAAAAAATATATTTTTTTATTAGTTTTAATACGACTATCTTCAATGGAAAATAAAAAAAAATGATTTAAAATCACAACTTCCTTCGGACCTAGGGATAATAAGAGAATTTTTTATTTTCTAAAACATCCAAATTTTGGAATTTTTCGAAAAAATTGGCCAGTTGTTTTTCAAATTTTGCAGGGTCCTAAGAAAAATTTCTTTGGAAATTGGCATTTTAATAGAGAATACAAATGGAATACAAGCATTATTCCATTCTAATTGTAGCCTTTTATTGTGGGAAAAATCTATATAAAATATTTTTCTTCCCAATTTCCGTTACATTGTCTGCTGGCCAGCGGGTCCGGTGGCATAACCATGTCGCGCAAGGATGTTGCGGCCTGGGCTAGCCCAATGCGTTGCGCGAAATCGCTGACTCTCTGGTAGGCCTCCGACAGTGCCGGACCCGGCTCCACTATGGTGGAAGCTACACGCGGCCAAGTTCGGCCATGGCTAGGCCTGTTATGGGATGCAAAAATATGTATTTTGGCTTAAAAATTGTTTTTTTAGATGTTTTGAGCGGTGGATAAGAATTTTTACTCAATCACTTGGTTGATTTTTTTTCGATTTTATCTGAATTAATTCTAAAGATCCTTATTTTTCGATATGTTCAAAAAAGTTCGAATTTTACAATTGAATTGTTAGTTTTCTTTTTATAGATTAAAAAAAATTTGGTGCTTTGTTCCTTGCTAATTTTTGGTCACTTTAAGAAACATGCAGAATTCAAAAAAATCAAATCAAATTTTTATATGGGTTCCAAATATTTATGAAGAGAGCTTCTGAATTCTATTTTTTTTGCATTCTACTCGGAGATTCGAACCCGAGGGTCATCATTCTCTATATAATCCTTACCGTACCACCTGTTCGGATCAGGATTTTTTTGCTTTTATGTAATAGGTTTGAATATTCTATCTGCATCTCCATATGAATATTATATGTAGATCAAGTACAGATCCAAATTTGGTCAAAAACCCTTCAAAAAGTGGTCAAAAAATTCATAAAGATTAGAAATTAAAATTTTTTAGTTGAAATCTGATAAATTTATATCAAGAAGTGTTGGAGTTGGCAAAAAAATTAGATTAAATGACGGTTTTAAACGTCCTTCTTTGCCGCCGTTGTATCAGCACAGAGGAAATCATTTTATCGCGATTATCTTTTATATGGACCTTATCTCGCATGATTTAATTGCTATAATAAATAAATTAAAAATATATCCGATGCAACAAAAAATGTTTGGGTGCGGAGAAGGCATACTTTCGAACCCATTGTACTCATTGGTTTATCCAATTTAATATAACTATACGAAATTTGTATTCCAAAAAACTCTTTTCTCTGGCTCATTCTCGCTTTTTATTTTTCAATCTCCTACCTTGTCTTCCGGTGCCGTTCTTGCATGGTCTCGCCTTCTCTGATCTCCATCCTCAATTACTTCCGGCACTCTTGAGCCGCTTCGGTGGTTTCACTCTTCTGAAGTTTCCGGGTGTGTTGTTCTCCTTCCGGAAGGTCGATTCCGGTTTTCCGATCGTTGATCTGCGGATGATGATCCTCCGACTTCCTCTTCGTGATCCGGATCCTACCTATTTCTCCGTCGATGCTCCTCCCTCATGTAGTCCACCAGCCAATCGTTAGGGTTCTCAGATGCCCTGACACGACTCTGGCCAGTTCCATAACGCCGATCGGTCCTTGCTGAAAATTTTTGGCTTATCGAGGCCACAAATTTACTGTATTTTTAAATATTTTCTAGCCACTTTTAGTTCATTTTGAATCGGCTGCTCGAACTACAATTTTAGAACACAGAATTAGTTCGGATTTATTGAGTTTATACTCTTGGAGCTTTCATATGGGTATCGATATTGGCTTGTTTATACTAGAGATTAAAAATGATTCATAAAAAGGTATAAGTATGGCTAATAAATAAAAAATAATTGTTTTTTTACATAATTTTTTTGGATTTGGTTCAAAAAAGTTAAAAATATTCATTAAAAGTTGGGTTCTACATTTTTTCATTTTTACTTAAAAGTTAGCTTACGTTTTTTAGATAGCAATTCAATTGAAATATAAAAAACTAGGCGCAAATATCGAGGCATATTTCTATTTTAATCTCATAAAAAAATATACCATCCAGTAATCTTCGGCCAGAAGTCCCTCTCCGGTGTGTTTCACTTTCCGGCGGAACTTGTTCTTCTGCTCCTCTTTCGTTTCCGACGCCATCATCCAATGGCCTTCGTCGGTGGGCTAAGTTTCGACTCCTCGCATTTTCGAGCTCGATGCCTGTCCGATGACACTTTCCTGCTACCGATGATGGCCATTTCGGCCCCAATTTTGATGTCTAAAATACGCCAGCCAATCATCGTCCTCATCATCATCTGCAGTGACACGACTCGGACCCGCAAGACTTTGGTCATTTTCTGAATTTTTTTCGTCTGTTCATTTCATTCCATTGTTTTTCCTGTTAAATAATGTAATGAATCCTTGTGTGAAACCCATATAAAAATTAAATAACTCCTATATTGTTTAACACTTTATTTTTTGTTATAAAACATTTTCTCGGCTTGATCGAAAGTGATTAATTTTTATGTTTTATAAATGTTCCAATAACTTAAGATAATAAAAAGTAATAATTCTTAATTTTTTTAGAACTACTAAAAGCCTTAAATGGGGAATGGTAGATTCGAGAGGATCCGAACTTTCCTTCTTCTTTAATCATTCTTATATATCATTAATATAAATTATAATTCTTTGAATTTTTAGGGGTTAGATACCTCGTGAAAGCTGAATTTTTCATTATTTTTTTTGTTCTTTGAGGCCAGAAAATTTATTTTGCGTTAATTTTTCTCGAAAATCCTGAAATTTTCGCAACCAACTCCGCCACAACCCTGTCAGGATCAAATCGCTCGGTCGGGAACTGGTCCTTGTCGCATTCTTGCGAACAAAATGGACAACTGTTTGATTTTTTTATTATTAGGTTGGAATTTAACAACCCATAGAAAGGCATAAATATTTATTTGTACTGAATAATAGATTTACAATAATTAACAACGACTCACAAAACAAAATACATCATAATTTCATTTAAAAAATGGTCAATCAACAAAAAGACACGCAATAGTTCCGATGTTAGCGATTAAGAAACCGCCACTCCGGCCAATTAAAAAAATGATTGAAGCATAAGAGGCCGAAAGTAATTATAAAAGGCAAAGGTGTGCAGAATTTTATGCTTTATTTTTGGTCTTTTTTACCTTCAAATTCAAATCTTCAAAAAAATTTTTTCGATATTATTGAGGATTGCTAATTATTTGTTCGAATTTCGAAAAAATAAACTTGAAGATAGAGCATAAATTTCTGCTGAAAATTTAGCTTTTATATTTTTGCCCTAACAAACATTTTTTCTTTTGATTGTTCAAAGTGGCGGTTCACCGTTTTTTTTATAAAACAATAAACATTTCAAAAAATTTCATGGTTGGGTCAATTAAGAATTAGGAAATTACAAGTATAATTCCGTTTAAATGCAACCTATACAAATTAATGACTGTAAAAGGATAGAGAGTATAAATTTAGTACTATAAAATGAAGTCAAACAATTTATAAGATCAATAATTTTGGCCTAAATTATCTCTGTGACTCTATAGATTCTAACTCTATGGATAATAAACGAATTCCTTTTCCAATTTGGTCTTTTTTCAAAAAAGAAAAATTATTCAAATTTTTTTTTGTTCAACAACCATACAAGGGCACACAAACGGGACACTAACAGGTGGAGGGGAGGGTACAATGTTAAGGATTGTGAGTATCAGTATTTAATCGTGAGTGATGGGCGTTAGTAAGGCTTTGCTCAAGGGCCGGACACCGCTAGGCTTCGCCGTCTTATGGATGTCATCTCGACGACCAGCAGGGTAGAGATCAGCTCAGCTGCTAGTGGCTGAGTTGTAGGGATGTGCTCCCTCAGGCTTGAGTATATTAGCGGACTATGTAGGTGGTAAAGAGCAACGGCCGGTGGATCCGAACCGGCGGCGATGTTGTCTTGGTAGGAGATTAGGGCGTGGACCAGTCGACCACCGCGTCGCCCCTAAATTGCATGGTAACTAGCAAAAAAAATTTGGATGACATTTAATTTTTATGTTTTTCTATTATATTTTCTAGACGTGTAGGCGAAATAAAGGTTAAGCTTTTAAAAGTTCAAATTATAGCGTTTTTTTTGAAAAATACAAATCTAACCAAGGTGTGTGGTAAAATTTAATAGTTTTTAATATCACAATTGATATTATTTTTTAAATTCCTAAGCATCTTTAAAAAACAGACGAAGAAAGGTAACTGTGAAAATTTACAGGCATTAGGTATTTAAAATTTACAGCATCAGATCCTGCATTCTGTCGTCCTTCGGCTTTAAAATTTATTATGATTAGTTATTTGCAACTGCCGGAATTGGAGATATTAATCTAAAATTGACTTTTTGAATATCAAATAGTTTCAAATTTAATTTTTCCTATGGGTTTTATTTTAAAGAATATTGATGGCGATGAAAACTTTTATAAACCAACAAAATTGGATTGGGACCGAAAGCTTTTTTGAGTCATTTGGAGTTTTTTAAATCCTAACACCATTTTTTGGATTTGTACTTTTTTAAAACGCGCCAGCACCGCCTGCCCGATTCATTGGCCTCCTTCCTTTATGTATGAGTTGCTAAAATTCAAAAAAAATATATACATGATCAGCAAGAATCAAATAGAGAGTTAAAAAATGGAATTTTTCATTTGTACAAAATTAATTCGTCCTTTTTAACTATTTTATGATCAATCATAATTCAAATGTAATAAATCAAATTTTTATATGGGTTCCAAAAATTTATAAAGGTCAGTATGCGGCCAGTCTTTTTAGATGAAATTTTTTATAGAAATTTTCAGCTATCCGATAAGAAAAAGCTGAATTTTTTCGGGTTCGGAAATCAAAAAAATATATAGAGCTAATAAGCCGTGGCTTTAGCATCCATAACAGGAAGCTAGGGGCCAGAAGCATGCCGTTGCTTTCGGCATTACGCTCCGAGGCACCAAAACCTTAGTTAGTGTTTTTTAGTTTCCTGAACTTCTCAAAATTATGAATTCCATTTTTAATAGCGAAAATTCACCCCAAAATTCTCAGAATTTCAGGTAGTCACATTTTTCAATGTCGAATTTTTTTTGAAATGAATTCATGGTTTCGGACAAAATTTTCTTATTTTTACAACCAAAATTAACATCTTTATATATATTTTGAATTGTGACCTAGTGAATGGAATTTCGGGCCAAAAAAAGTTAAAAATGCGATGTAAAAATTCTAACCCATATACAAAAATTGTGATATTTACTAAAAATTAATTGATTGGATTTTACCCTATAAAATAATAGGCTCTTGGGAGCTCAATATGTTTTATAAATTTAGAAGCATTTAAAATTAATAGATTTTTTAATTTCAAAGAATTTTTCTAGTAGAGTTATGTAACTCTTTCTTAGAAGGCTCAAAGTTCAAAGAAATTCCATATTTCATAATATTTTTTATTAAATGTCAATAAATTCAATTAAAACATTGAAACAAAGAAATAATGCTGGAACTTTCCAATCATTGCTAATCATTAAATAACCTAATATTCTCGATATGTAATGTAACTCATTGTCAGTGATGATGAATTATTCTATAACATCAGCAGATTTTTAATGTCTTGACATACCTATCTGTTGACGGCAGAAAAATTTCGAAAATCTGCACAAATTGGATTATTCACAATATGCTAAATAAGTGCATCATGACTGATGGACTATACCAAATTGGACAAATCAGGACATACATATTATTCATTATTTCCCGTGTTTAGTAATATAAGAGTTTCTGACTATATTGTTTTTTTTGCATATGAGCATGACATAAAAAATCTCGATAAATTCTAAACAAATTGGCATTTTCGGGAATTTACAATGTGCCAAAGCGCATTGTGATAATTGCAATGTGCAAAATCGGAAACCATGATTCAGTGAAATTTTATGGAGTGCAAAAATAGAGCTTTTGATTCGTCAAAGCTTGATAAACATCATCCTACCAGATAAGCCAGGAAGTTGAAAGAGCCCAAATAAGTAACGAGATGCGATTCAAAAAATATATAGAGTTCATCTGCACTTTCTCATTGCTTATTTCTAAAGGAATAATTTGAATCATTTTTTATGCTATATATGAAAAATATCTTCCAAGAAATTACTTCATTAGCCCTGCCTCCATTATTCCCCCCGCTTCTTATAATTCCCCTTCAGAGAAAAGTCCGGAAAACTGGGACTCCTTTATTTTCGAAGTTGGTATCAAAAGATTCGTCGGATTCAGTTGCTGTGCACTTTTCCTTTTGCTCGTACTTGTATGCCTTCAATACCATTTTCCAAAAGTGATTTCCGGTCTTTTTTGACGTGCATTTATTTACATGTATTGCAATTTGTATTCCAAAAACAAAAAGACCTTCAATTAATTGATCAATCATAATAATTAAGTTTTTCCGCTCTTTTTTCTACAGGTTGTAAATTGCAATCATTAAATAACATGAAACATCTGATTTTTACAGTGTAATAATGGCATTAAAAAGGGTCATTTTGGATTAAAATGCTTTAAAAGTTGTAAAAAGATGTTTTCCAGAAATTGTTATAGAAAAATATCTTTCTTAATTATTAGATTAGATTTCAGACGAGATGCTATGTCTTTTGATCCGAAAGTGTAAAATGGATAACATGCATGTGTACAATACCAAATGTCTAAAATCCAATAAAAACCCCAAAAAATATTCCTTCGTTTCAAATTCGATCTTTATCCCTGCACGTTTATATCCCCACGATCCTCACCTCACCCCTTTTGTTAATGTGCTAAATTTTGTAATACAAAGTAATATTTTTGAAAAATTTGAGCTAGTCTATAAAAAAATTTAATTTTTTAATACTATTTAATTTTAAAAAACATTAAACTAAGTTTAAAGGAATTAAATGATCCGAGTATATGATATCTACAACATGGAGATTCTAACATATAGGGAATTAGGGTTATTAATTGTAAAAGGAATTTATTGACCCGATAACATGAGGTATATAACGAGGAGACTCTGAACTGTAGGTGTAACATAGAGGCTCTAAAGGCCCAATACAATGGAGTATTTTTTGTTTTTATTGGCTTTTATACATTTTGTAGTATGAACATGCATGTTATTCATTTTTGGTATTTTAGGATCAAACGATACGGCACGATTTTACAGCAGGGGGCCTATTTCAATTCACATCGAGTACTCGACTCGACGTCGAGTCGAGTATCGACATTTTTAAATGGATTCTTTTTCAATTAAAAATCGAGTAAAACGCTCGAAAAACAGTGAAAAGGTACTTTACTAATTTTAACCCTGATAGACAAAAAATCAATAGACAGTATCTGATAACTAATTGATCATAGAAATCTTCATCAGAATCCATCATGGAATTTTCCATACATTAAAGGGTTGGTTTTAGCTATTTGCCCAAACATTCGCAAATGCAACCATCACCTAATTCTTTTGCGAGTGAAATTGACAAAAATATTTACATTTCATCAAGTTTTTTGATTCTAAAATTTGTGTAAGAAAATCAGCAATCAGCATGATTTAGGTTGTACGACATTTGCGGTTTCGACATTTACGGCTATCTCTATAACTCAGTTCAAACCAAAGCTAAATTGGTGTACAAAAATAGAACAAAATATTGGCTACAAAATGAGCCAGCCTACTCCCATCCAAATTGGTCCACTACGATTACACCATATTGATTTTTCTAACTTTAATTTGGACCGAGTTATGGGCCACAAATGTCGGCACACCATGATTTTTATGGTGCTATGTCGTTTCAGCCAAAAGTGCCAAAATGAAAAAGTAGTTCCTAAAACTTTTTTTGTCAGAGAAGTTAGACCAAAAGTATAAAAAGCAAAGTTGTTCAGAATTTTATGCTGATTTTCACTGATTTTTCTATGGGTTGCAAAATTCTATCTTCAAAATTTCCTGAAAATTTTGTTTGATAGGACGGTAAAAAGTACCAATTTTTTAAAGTCCAACTACGCCAAAATCTTCGAAAGATGCATACTGTATAGTAAATTTCTTTTTATTTTTTTAAATAATTCTAGGAGTTACGAGGTTTTCGAACGGTTTATATATTTAAAGTAGGTATCTTAAGAAAAAACTATTTTCGTCTACAATTTGCTCGGTCAACTTGGATGCCACCCTGTCCGGATCGAATCGTTCGGTCGGGAATTGGTCATTGTCGCATTCTTGCCGACAAAATGGACAATTGTTGTGTGTGTGGTCCTCGAACCTTTGGAATGAAGTATAATTATTATGGTTAATTTTTAAAATTTTGGAGAAAGTGCCATCGGCATATTAATTTAAAATTAAATTTTTGAAGATCAAATTAGTTTTTAACTCTAAATTTCCTAAGGGTTAAACTTTAAAGATTTTATAATGAAAATTTAATCCGAACTCTAACTGACTAATTGACCATAAACGTAAATTTTTGCCATAAGTTCGGAACTATGTAAAAATAAATAAAAATTATGTTTATATTAGATGGAGAAAGTGATTTAATAATTTTTTATTGGTAGATTTTAGAGATGATAATGAAAAAAAACTATCTGCGTTTTTCTATAATATATTTTTTTTATTTTTAAAATTTGTGGCATTTTTTTGGTGTCCCCAATTCCTATGTTAATATTCTATTAGTAAGAAAAAATTTTCGTCTAAATTTTTCTTAAATAGTAAATTTCCTTTCTAAAATATGCTGTTAGCATTAGAATTTACTGTAGATTCTAGTTTGTAAAATAGCCAATTTCATAAAAATAGTAGAAAGTAAAATTCTTTTTAAGCAGGAAGATGATCTTTTTAAAAATGGACCGAAAAATATAACATACCGTATTTCCTCTAATTTAATGGTACCTAATTTAATGGGACCCTCTAATTTAGTGGTATGTTTCAAATGAGATTGATTAATTTACTGGTACCCCTCTAATTTTATGGTATACTTTAAACCTTATGGCAATTGCGAAGGAATTTAGTAAAAATAAAAGATATTTACAAACCATTTTTGCAAACTAATTTTATATTATTTTATGATAGTTGCAATATTATTTTTAGAATAATGTGTGATCAAATTAATGTTGTCGACATTAGTGAAGAATCAGAAATTAGCGAAACTGAGGGACCTACTCAGCCAAAGAAAAGCCGTTCTTCATTTTCAATAAAAAAAGAAGCTTGGTTGAAAAATTTAATGGTACCCTCTAATTTAATGGTACCCTCTAATTTAGTGGTACCCTCTTATTTAGTGGTACCTTTCGGCCGAGGTTGAAAATTTTTATGGTATACCATTAAATTAGAGGAAATACGGTATAATATAAAAAAATTTATATATTTTTCGCATTTTGGATATTTTCGATTTTCTGCGAATAGTTTGAAATTTTTGTCCGAATTCATACAATTAAAAAGGTCAAAAATCAGAAATAATTTTCTGAAACTCTATAATTTTTGATCTAGCAACAAGCACTTAGGGAAACTTCATTGTTGGTGTTTTGTTATTTTTGTAATACATTGAAATACAGAACCATGCTACTTTGTCAAAATTTCTTCCACAACATGGCATCATTTTTAAATTTTATAATCAAAAAATGATTTAATATCAAGAAAATCGCTTTAATTTTAGAACATGAGAGAAGACTGAAGCCTCAAAAAAAGTCCAACTATGAAACGGATTTAATACCTTTTTGTTATCCTTAACATCAAATATTATTCACAATATAATTAATTATTATGTAATATAGCAAATAAACAACGAGTACAATAAAAAATTGGCCTTTTTATGAGTTTAATTATTCTATTTCCGCGTGACACGAAAATGATAAAAATTGATTTTGCTATTTTCTCGGCTCCCAAATGGCCCAATCCGTGGAACTGCGTCCGCTCGGCTTATTTCGACGTCAGTTCGGTCTGGTAGAATTACTATATTAAGATGGGTTATAAATCATATTAGACATAATTATGTTTCGGATTCTATGCAATTTACTTCATTAACTTTTTGAAATTTCCGAATGGATCAGAGAAGAACGAAATAGTGAGGAATGTAAGAGCAACTGTTTCTGGCATTTTGTTTTATTAAAGAGCAACAGGCGAGCAACCGTTTATTGCTTACGGAAATATCCACAATCTTTTAAGGAAAATATTGCTTTTCCTTCCCTAGTCCCAACCCGATGCGCTGCGCAAAATCGCTGACAGCCTGTTGATATGCTTCTGACAGTGCCGGCCGGACCCGGTTCCACCATAGTGGTTGCGACTCGGCCAAGTTCCGCCAGGGCCGGACCTATTATGGAAAGTAAAAAATATTTTAACACATTTTTAGTGCTGAAAAATTGATTCTTGGATGTTTTAAGCGGTGCTAGAATGTTAAAAACTAAAAACGGTGTTTATGAGTTATGACCAAGCTCTTGAGAAATTTTTAACCTCGTTAGATAAAAGAATCAAAAAGATAAAATTGAGCAGAATTTTGCTCTGTTGTCTAATTGTTTTTCGATTTTACTTGAAATAATTCTTAAAAATCTCCATTTTTCGATTAGTCCGAAAAATTCCGAATTTTACATGGAAATTATTTGAATAGTTAGTTTCCTTTTAATATTTCAAAAGAAAACTTTTGGTTCTCCTCCATGTGCTAAATTTTTGTCATTTTAGAACATGCAGAATTCAAAAACAATAAAATCAAATTTTTATATGGGTTCCAAATATTTACAAATAAATTTACCGACGAACTCTATGGAATTTTGGTTTTGCATTTTACTCGAAATGCTAAAAAATATTAATTGTTTGTTGATTTTACAATTTCTTATATTTTCACCAAAAAAACTATGAATCAATCACGTGGATCGAATCGAGAGATTTATAATTCCTGTTCACTAAATTAGAAACTATTAGGAACGCATCTATTTCCAACACTATATATACTTATACCAAAAATAAGAAATATTCGGAACTACAAAAAATGTTATTAGAATTTTTAAGTTAATACTTGTAAAGAGGCGCAATAAATCAGTAGATATTGTTTGTGCGTTTTAAAAAATGCAAATCCAAGCAAAAATAATGCTAAAAAGTCAATGTCATCAATAACCCATAAAAAATAATTACATTTCAAATTAGTTTGGCCTTCAAGAAAGCAATTTTAAATTACTAAGTAATATATCGACAATGGGCAGTGCAAAAAATTTTAAAAATTAATCATAATAAATTTTAATTCTCATTGTTGCAAAACTGATGATAATTTCTTGTTAAAAAATTTTTTGTTTTGTTTTTATTGTTAAAATGTTAATTGATCTATTTTGCTTAACTCTTGAATTTCGGTCAAGATCTCTAAAAAATGTTCGAAGTTGGGAAAACTATAAGTATGCCATCGTGTTCCGCACCCTTAGGAAAAAACTGTCATCATATTTGGCACCCTTGGAAGTACATCCCATAAAATTTTCTGTGATAAGTGGTAAAATCCACAAATATCTGCCCAATATATAAACATTTTTCCGTTCATATTTGTCCAATATATAAATAAAAATCCACAAATATCTGCCCAATATATAAACATTTTTTCTCTTCGAAATTTCGTTTTTATCCGTTATATCCATTGTTGAGAATAATGCTTATCATTTTTATTTCTATTTTTAATTCCAAAATAAGCATTCTTAATTGACAGAATCGTTCTTTTTGATTTGATTTTTTAAAAATATTTTTACGAAATTTGTGAGGAGGGTCGCGACTTACAAGTTAGGTAGATTACACCCTAAGTATTTATATCCAAAATTGTGTTTTGATTAACAAACATTTTGGATGAGTTGCTAATTCCTAAAAAAAAATCCAGATCTAATTTCATATCAGTAACGTTTTAATTTGTAAGACAGCTGATTGAGTTGAAATAGACCCTCTGAAAAATAAAAATTAAATTTAATGAAAAAATTCATTTATTAAAGTTTAATAGGTTTGAGCATATCTAAAGCATAAAAAATCGGATAAATTAAAATCCGCGTCAGAAAAATGTGGAAATCCCCTTAAGTTATAATTTTTGAAACTTTTGTAAGTTTATATCCAAACAAAGTGTGCAAATTGAGCAAATTTGACGGTTTTTTTAATTTTTTAATTCCTAGCATCCTTAAAAGGCATTATTATGTATTAGAAATTTACATAAACAGATCTTGCATGTGGGCCATGCTGCTTTAAAATTTATTATGGTTAATTTTTTTATGAATATTCGGAGCTCTAGACACTGGTATATTTTTCAATTGATTTTTTTGAACTCTGAAATAATTTTTCTAACATGAATTTTCTATGGGTTATACTTTAAAGAATATTGATAACGATGATTTTTTTATAATAATTTCGCTCAATAGCTAAAAATTTCTTCGGGCCATGTTTTTAGATTCTAACACCTTAGGATAGCAATTTTTAAAACACGCAAGTATCAACTTTCTAATTTATTGGCCCATTTTTATTGGATTTCCTAAAAAGACATCATATCTAGCAAATCCTATATTTGTTTTTTTATCATTTTTTTGTAAATAATTTTTTTTTGATCTCTTCTTAATTACAGAGTGAAACTTTGAATTTTGGATTTTTAATAAACTATTAAGTTCACCACCTTTTTTTCTTATTTTTCTTAAGATCATATTTTTTTCTTAAGATCATAATTCCGAAAGTTTGTGTATAAATTTTCAACCAATTTATGTAAATGCACCAAATCGAAAGGACTATAGCTAGAGCATAAAATTTGCATAAATTTGTCCCTTTTCATTTTGGCCTAGAAAATTTAAATAAAAGCTTAATAGTTTTGATGTACCAGAGTGACGTTTTTTAACGCCCTAGCACCTTTTATATGTCGAAATAAATATATAATGAGAAGAACTACTGGGTTGTATAATTGCCTAAATTTATGAAACTTTTCACCGATTTTCTGGTCATTTTCTTACAGAATATTGTATAAATTGGTCACTACCTAGTTGGAGTTCCGCAGGTCGCTCATCACCGTCCAAGTGATGCTGGACCTTCTGTGCCGCCGTAGTAGTGCCAGCTCGCCGATCGGCCTGCAGGTGCGCCATTGTAACCGTCCAAATGGGGGACCAACCAGCCTGGGTTGTAGCAGTTGCTGTCAAGCGGCTGTGGTCGTTCCGGTCCGCTACCGTAACCCAATAATTCGTGCCTAGTTCTGGCCTGAAACGCATAATATAATTTAAACTTTTTGATTACAATTTTGTACTACCAGGTCGTTCCATAATTAACGTCGCTTTTTGCTGTAAGACAAGTAAAAAGCGACGTTAATTATGGAACGACCCGGTACCACCATTTTAACTCTTAATTTCCGATTCATATCCTCCATTTTTCGTGATCTATTTTTAGAAGCTATAATGATTAGGAGCTTGGAACTTTGTAACATTAGTACCATTTTTTCAAAGTGTAGCACTTTTGTCATCGTTCCGATTCCGATTAACAGTATATTCAAAGAGGTTTTAACATTTTTTATCTAGGATTTTAATAGAAAACTGTTTATTGTCCTCTATAATTTCNTTTTGACCGTAACTTTTTGTATGATGGACTAACTTTAATAGGCATAGACTTATTTTATAGCTAATTTTTTGCGCTATTTTTGATCTGTTTCATTTGATCCGAGTTATAACGTGGTCCGCAAAAGTCGCGTAAGTAGCTTGGCTAGGCCTTATACTAGAAATTTTAAAAAGTTTTCAGCCAGCTTGGCCCATTTTTAAATTTCTTATTAGCACCAGGTCTGCCACGAATGCGCCGCGGGCCCGATCCGCAACAAAATCAAGGGCAAATTCGTCTGCGACATGTACAGTGCTGGTGACCGGGTGTGCAAGCTAAAATCGGAAGACGGAATTGTCTGCAAGAAAGTGCGCAAGTGGCACACAACAGTGGCCCCGAAATCTACAGGGATGCCGAAGACCACTGGTGCCATCAAACTACGCCATCGCCTAAATTTCCATGTCAAGAAACGGCACTTCCCAGACCTGCTTGATTGATTTTCGAATTGTAAAATTTATGATTTGAACTTTTCCCTTTCCTGTGATAATGCAATAGAAAAAAATAAATTTATTTTAATATTTTGTATGGGGATGTTCTTGTTGTAAAAAGGACAAAAAAAAACAAATTTTTTGAAGGATTACAGATAATATCTCTATCTTAAGTTTTAACCTTCAAAAAATGCTTGAAAAAAATTTGGCGTTAAATTTACTGAATTATATACATTTTTACAACTTATAACATATCACTGGAATTCCCCTAATCAAATTGGAATCGATTTGCATAGGCTAAAATCGAGCCGAATAGATCATGAAGAGTCAAGATCGAGATATTTTTGGTTTTATTGACCAAATCTTACTTATGAAAGGTGCTAGGTCGTTAGGCCACACGGCTCAAAAATAATAATTCTACCTCTCAAGGGGGTAAACATTATTTAAAAAAGGAAACACCGCTTATATGTTTTAAACACGACTCTACATGTCATAATCCGGCAATCATTTATGTTTTTTATTTGAAATTTAAAAAATAATAATAAAAATTTTGAATTAACTTTTTTGGTGGTTTTTCTTTCTTTTTTTGTTATATATTTTGTTATATACAGTATCTTTCAACCCAAAATATCATCTTTTTTACCATGGTAATTTTTTGGGTACCATGCTAAAGTGATGCTATTTTGGGTTGGTGATATTATGGGTGTGTCCCATTATTGAGATCGCGAAAAATTCTTTTTTGATTTATTCTCTTTATATTTTACAGACATATAATATGCTTTCTTATAATTTTTCGAAGTGAACAGCATACCGTATTTCCTCTAATTTAAGCCCCGGGGGTTAAATTTTTAAAACTCCCTCGAAAAGGGGGCTTAAATTGAAGGGGGGCTTCGATTAGAAGAGGAAATACGGTATCTTGCGAAGTCAAGATTTTAAAAATTAAACTTTACTATTATAGAAATCCACTTAAAAATAATTTCCAAATTATTTTTTTGAGCCGTGTGGCTAAACGCCCGTTTTGAGCCGTGTGGCCTAATGACTCAGCATTTGTAAAAATGATAAAAGAGCAGCAAATAAATAATATCTAAAATTTTGAAGACAACCCATGTCAGGTTGGCGATTTTACCCTGAAAACATGGGCATGAAAAAGGGGTCTCCTTCGCTGTGTTTTTGTCATGATTTCAATTTTTATCAGAAATGGTCAAACTTCTTAAGAAAAAAGGGCTCAAATCTTCGAATTTTTCTCCGACGGCCCCTATCAGGGCCGCCGACACCTCTTAATCATTAAATTATTACTTCTGGAAAATTTTAAAAAAGTGAAATATTTTATTGAAAAAAGTTTAAAAGCGCAAAATTTTTCTCCATCATACCTCTCCGTGCTAAATTAATCCAAAAATTTTGCTCACAAAACATTCACAAAAAAGCGAAAATGGAAAGGATGAAAATAAAATTCCTCAATCCACTGTAGATTAAATATGAAGTACATACCGTATTACCTCTAATAGAACGGCCGGCCGCTCTATTTTCCAACCACCCTCGAGAGGGCCGGTCTAATAGAGGGGGTCATTTTATTTTTCAACCATCAAAAAATTTTTCTATAAGCTCGGAAAATGAGGTAACCTTCGAGAAAATTATTGGAAATTTTTGATGTCTTTCTTAGGAATTTTAGTATTTTAATGAGAAAAATCTTTAATTTCATCATTAAAATCCATAAATTTCCTAAGAAACTTTTTTAATCACAATAAAGATTCCATTCTTAAGGGTGTATATATAGCCGGATTTGCGGATATCCGCACAATAAAAGGTACTGGGTCGTTTAAAAAAAGTATCATAATGGGCGTTTAAAAAAAAGAATCAAAACTCAATATATCCTCTAAAAACTTTTTTGTTAGACCAAATATATAAAGGGCAAAGTTGTGCAGAATTTTATATTCTATCTGCTGGTATAAAATTTTTTTTGGAATTTCGTACAAAAATGTCGAAAAAAGTAGAAAAACCCGCATTTTTCGATATTTTTGTTCGAAATTCGAAAAACTTTTATACCAGCAGATAGAGCATAAATTCTGCACAACTTTACCTTTTATACATTTGGTCTAACAGGTCTAATCAAAAAGTTTTTAGAGGACATATTGAGTTTTGATTTATTTTTTAAAACGCCCATTATGATATTTTTTTAAAACGCCATAGCACCCAATAAAATACATACCGGTCTAATGGAGGGGGCCGTTCTAATTGAGGTAATACGGTATATTTATTTGATGAATTGAAGATGCCATGTCGTTGCCATCATTTTGCCATGTTTTTTTACTGCCGGTGCCATGTTTATGGAGTTTGGCATCGCCACCCTCAGACAACTCTGCTGCCAATTAATGAAACGTTTTTCGGACCAAAAAAACGATTATAAAATAATTTACAAAATAAATGATCATTCGCTAATACATCAGATACAAATTACATTTCTAACATTTTCCCTCTCACTCTACATACATATTCTTCAATTTTTTGTTCTTATTTCCATAAGATTTCCGTTTTCCGGCTGGAGATGTTTGTTAATTTTTTTGCTAAAAATCATGCGAAAAATTCTCATGTGAATTTCCACTTTGAATCCCTATATATAAAGACCCAAGGTTAACCAAATCCCAGCAAGAAATTTCATTTAATATTCCATTTTAGAATTTGTCATTTAGAGTATGGTAGTTATCAGAAAGCCCAACTTGATTTTTTTAATCCGTAATCAGTAATTCGTAGCAAAAAATTTTTTCACGAAATCCGTAATCCGCACCCCTGATATCTATACCGTATTACCTATAATACAAGACCATGGTGTTATCTTTTTTTTATTTTTACTTTTTTACATCAAAAACTTACAATAAAATTAGCTCATCATTTAATTTTATTTTTCTTGAGCTGAACCTTATTTTTAAAAATTTCTGAAATTCATTCATAATTACCTAGTAGATTTAGACTCTCTAATCTGTTCATAATTCCATTTCGAAAATTTCTGTAATTGAAATTTTGGAAGCCATACAAAAATACTTATAATAAAAAGTATTTTTTTTTATTTTTCATCCTTCTTATGTTAGGATGCTATTATAGGGCGTTTAAAAAACCGCCATGTGTTAATCTCGCCGAAAATGAAAAGTCATTATGCTCTATTTTCTGTATTTTTAATTTTTCGATATTCGGCCAAAAGTTCAACACGTTTTAACCAAAATTTCGAACTTTTTGGCCGAATTTTCGAAAAAGTAAAAAAAGAAGATAAAGCCTAAAATTCTGCGCAATGTTTTTTTTATAATTTCGGCCTAGTTAGCTTAAAAAATCACAAAAATTCAAAAAAAAATTTATTCTCGAAGATAAATACCATTTTTTTGGGAAAAATCTCAAATTTTGATATATTTTAATTAAATGACGAAAGAATTCGAGTTTTTAATCGTTTCTCTCCAGTGTTGCATTTGTGAACAGAAGCATGCAACAATGTAAGCTGGTCTATGTCGGCAAGATGCAGGTGTTCCCAAAATGCCTGCCCCTATAAAAAAAGCTCATCAAAATTTTTCGGTGGGAGATCATTTGGGGGAAGTCTCTGACGAGCAAAAAATATTTCTGCAGCCGAAGAAAATTTTGTGAAAAAGTTTATTTTATGAATTCACCCGATAGGGACCGCCGGAGAAAATTTTAGAGAATTTTCCTAAGAAAAATTGATCAAAAATTTTGAAAATTCGCCAAAAGTGCCATTCTTAGGGGTGCTTGTCGGTACGAGTTTTTGGGCAAAAAATGGGGTCGTACTTCGTACTCGTACTCGTACAGCACTTTTTTTTGAGCTCCTCGTACTTCGTACGAGTAAGAGTACGAGTACGAGTGCGAAGTACGAGTACGAGTTCCGAGCACTGCTTCTCATACTATACTGGTCTATATTAGAAGAAATATGGTATTTTGTTTATCCAATCAAAAAACCCCAATGAGATTAACAACAGCGCGAAAACTTTGATATTAATTCTTTTTGTAAAAAAACATTTACCTATTATGTTTATATTGTATTTGTTCATTTTTCTAAAATAAAAATTTGACTTTTCATAGATCAATGTAAGATTTCCAAAGATAGGATTTCAAAATTCANTGAACGTTTTCTTCGTCCTTTTCATTATTCTGATCATTGGTACTGTTGTTGTCTCCGGTGCGCCAACAAAAGACAAATCCAAAAAAACTATCGATGATGCTAAGAGTAAGAATTTTAATATAAATTCCAGAAATATTTAGGATATCACGTGAAAAGAAAAAACATTTTATCAAAAAAATTTCAAAACATCGAAAGCTCTTTTGTGTTTCTTTTATAAGATTTATTGTACTTTGATTAAATTTTGAGAAAAAAAATTAAGGCATCCTAGAAAAAAGGGGCTTTAAAAACGCTAAATTAATCTGTCCGAAAATTTTTTCAAAGCTTGGTAAGCCAAGATATAAAAAGCAGAAATAGTGCAGAATTTTATAAGCCAAAGATAAAAAAAGCAAAGTTGTAGCAGAATTTTGTGCTCTATCTTATGGTATTTTTAGTTTTTCGGAATTCGAACAAAAACAAAATTTTTCGAAAATGCCCCTTGAGTTCATTAGCTGAAAGCAAATATCTAAACACGAGTAGATTTAATAAAATATTGAATGTAGGAAATTAGAATTTTCGGTTTTTTTTAATTCAATGAATTATAATAACAATGGAATTGCGAAAATTTCAGAGGGTTCTGATAAGAAGAAATCTGCAGCAGAAGAGGGGAGTGCCGGCGGGATTGGCAGAGTGGCACGGGTGTTGACTGCCGCGGCACTTCTGCTGTCCCCGGCGAGTGGCGCCATGGCCACAAAACCAGAATTCCAGGCCATCGGCGGAAATCGAAAACTTTTGGCCGAAAATTCTACCCAACAACAACAGGTAACGGAAAACAGAGTTAAGACCTTAGTACAACATGAGATTTATGGGACAAGACGAGTTAAGGCCATAGGATAACATGAGATTTATAGGACAAGAGCCACAGGACAGGGGATTTTTTTGAAAAAAGCTTCCAAGACCCTAAAAAAGCATTTTGCTGGGGCAATTGCTCGAAAAAAGAATAATCTTATAATGATGCAAATATGAATTAATTACGAATTTATTGAATATAAGAAATTTATATTCAATAGTGCCTAATATGGAAATTATATAAATGTGGACTTTTTATTTTGGGATGTGGTGAAAAAAACTGTTAAACCGAAGAAATTTTATTGTATCAAGAAGTGGCAGCGGTTCAGATAGGGGCGTGGGAGAAAATTTTTTTTTGAAAATTCAGGATTTTTTCTTTAAAAATCCGTTCTTTGGAATTTTAAGGGAATAAAAATTCGTTCAGATTCCAAAAATAAAGCAAATGCTTTAAAAAAGCCGATATGCGATCCCTGCCATAGGGATAACATGAGATGTATGGGACGACATGGATCATTTAGAGGACAAGAGATTGTAGGACAACATTAATTGGGAGCTCGCGCGAGATTTTCTTGTATATCCAATGAACATTTTCAGCTCAATTCTACTGAACTGTTCAAATCCATGGGCTTCCCGTTGCCGCCGACGCCGTACAACGAATCCAAGCGAGTGTCCCCCGGTGGCCCGGATCCTGAACATCATTGAGCCTTTTGATGATTTTTTGGGTTGAGGAGAAGATGATTACAATTATTTATTTTTATTATTTTGAAATTCCGAGGTTTTTTCCTCCAGAATTTTCCCGAAATTTTGGAGTTTTTCCTCAAAAAATAATTTATTATATGCTGTGATGTTATGCTGTAAAATTTTTGTATTTGCGATAAAAATTGGAAATTTCAGGTTAATTTCTATAGTTGTAAATTGTAATGATATGATTTTCTTAAATGATTTTCTACTGTTTGTCTATTGCTAAAAATTTTTTTAATAATTATTTAATTTTATTTTTTAAAGAAAAATGATTTAAAAATTTTTCCTTCCTGATATGCAATAAAAAACCAAACTCAAATTAAAATTAATAAATAGATTTGATGATATTTTGCAAGAGGATTTTATGGTTATGCAAATTTTATAAATATTGGCAGATAAAATTTCTGTCAAAAAATGTTCATTTCTTTGAGAAAGAGTGTGTAAATCTTAATTTCTCTACATTCGGATATTTTTTTTGTAAATTTTTATAATTAATTAAATTTCCCTTTAAAGTTGAATTTTAAAAATAAATTTTAAAATTTGTTAATAAGCTTTTTAAACCTTGTTAAACTAAATAACTACAACAAATCGATTTTTGAGAATTTTTTCCTCCTAAA
>LDKF01002867.1:5667-20966 GCA_001026735.1 Rotylenchulus reniformis | reverse complement strand
ATTTGTGTTCACTCCATCCGATTCAGAGCCAATGAAGGTAAAGAAATAGAAAGGGTCATTCGGATCGGAGTGAATGAAGGTGAGAAAATACGAAAAAACACAAATGCGGCGTCATTGAATTGGATTTTCCAATGGGCTGATGGTCATCATAAACGCCGCATTTGTGTTTTTTCGTATTTTCTCAACTTCATTCACTCAGATCCGAATGACCCTTTTTATTTCTTTTCCTTCATTGGCTCTGAATCGGATGGAGTGAACACAAATGAGCACTACATTAAAAGCCCCGTTTTCTACTTCGATGGAATTAGACTTAACTTCGATCTCATTCAAGAGTGTTCAAATTAAACCTTCTCTTTTTACACCGCTTTATCATCAAATCATCATTTTATATATATTTTTTTATTTATTTAAGTATTTGTTTTTTAATAAAATATTAAAACAAGTCAGGTATTTTCAAACTCATTTCATTTAAATTAACCTTGCAAGATTTATATCGACTTTCTGATTTTTTATTAATCCAAATAATTCATATAACTTATTAAGACCAATGTCTTCTTTGTTTTACTTTAAATAAAAACAGAAAAATTTAAAAAATTTAATATTATTATTATTTTTATTTTTAAAATAATTGAGATTATTGTAAATTTATAAAAGTACTTAAATGTTTATATGTTATGTTGATAATTTTATTTATAAAAAATATATTATTACATTGTTAATTTTTCATTTATTATTATTTTTTTTAAATTAGTAAATTTTCAATTAATATTGATTTTTTTAAATTTTTTTTTTATATAATTCTTTTTTTGATATCTATAATTCTTTTTTTTTGATATCCCAATCTAAGAAATCGATTGTATCAGGCGAGAGAATCAACATTATACTAGTGACAATTTTATTGGAATTTGCGGCAGAATCTGGTCTTTTATTATTTATAGTTTTATTAATTAATACTTACTAAATATTCATATTTTTATTTCTAGATCGTTTTATTATATAGAATATAGTTCATTTAGTCCGGAGGTCTTGGCCAGTACAAATGGTCTGTTTTTTTTGCGACGGTAAATTGTTTTGTCGCGACCTCGGATTAAAAAGTCTCAGTTAAATTATTTTTTGATATCATAAATAATTTCATTAAGAATCGTTAAATTACAAAATTATTTTTAGTTATAAATAAAACATTAACATTATTTTCCTTTTTATGATAAATCTTTAATAAAAAATGTAATTTCCTATAATTTATTTTTATTTAACATTTCTTTTTTAAAATCAATTGAATATTTGAGATAATCTAATTTTTGTTATAGAGCAAGAGAAATAAGAATATTTTTTATAAACATTTTTATAAATTCTATAAAAACAAGATTTTTCTATGACATTATTAATAATTTTTTTATTTTTATCAAATCTACTCATTTTATTGACCCTTAATAATTTTAATTCCAATTATCAGCTTTTTTCTTTAATCTTAAAAAATCTAAATTAATTTAAACTTAACCAATAATTAATTTAAACTTCGCCAATATTACAGATTATATTGGTATTTTGCGAAGAGAACCCAATTAATACTTTGAGTCGATTTTCCAAGACATAAAATTTGGATGGCCGCAGAATCTTAATGAGGATGAAAATCGGTTTTTAATTTTCATGTGACAAATCTTCAGATATCTAAAATAATAAAATTATCCACTTTTTAATTAAATTAAGTTAGGGTTAAAGAATCTGAATTTGGTTTTTTAATTTATTTTAAAATATAAAATTATATTTATTAAATTTAAATTTTTTATCTAGAAAATAATGGAGTTTTTATTAAAAAAGACTTTTTAATATTTAAAAAATTATAAAAAAGAAATGCAATTTTTTTAATTTAGTTGATTTATAATAATTCTTATTATGATCTATGAGTTAATTGTTAATTTCTATTTATCATACATATCATGGATAAACTAGCTAAGATGATATTGATCTATTAATATTTAGTGACTTCGATCATTAAATTAAAAAATGGTTATAATTATTTTCTATTCGGTATTTTTATTTATATCTCCAATAGCTGATAATAAAATATTTTGATTATTGTCCATTAAATATTAAAAATGTTATTTTTAATAATTTATATATTTTTATTTCTCTAATATTAATTCATATGATTTATGCATATTGATAATATTCAATATATATTCAACTCTTATTAACAAAATAAGCCAAATTCTCAACGCTTTCCATTCTATTGTATTAATAGACCATAATCCAACTGTTGCCAACGTATTTGTACATGCATATTCTTCCAATAAATAATTTGATTTCAGTTTTTATTTATCGCGTGAATTTTAAAATTTATTACTTTATATAATATATTTAATAATAACTTTTTAATTGTAATTATGATTCAAGAATAATATTTAATTAATTAAAGCCATTATACTATTGGAAAGAAGATCATCAATGCAACAAAAACGACTGTGACAGCTAATCCCGCATCGATTTAGACAAATTATAATAAATATGCAAATTAAATACCTCAATGGCCACTTTTTCTATTTAATTTTTTGTTAATAGAATTTTAGATTTTTAGATTATTTTGTGGGGAGTTACTTTATTTTAATTTGATTGTAATATCTGTTTTTTAATTGCCTGTTATTCTTTTTTATTCTGAATCTATTGTTCTATTTCAGATGATTATTAGGATACATATCATTTTTTAATTGAATATAATGGTGATTTATCTTTAGATTTTTTTGATTTTTTTAATTATGAATGTAACACTTAATTAAAAATATAAAATTCGCAGATAATAATAGAGTAATAATTGAATATTTAATGAAACCAAGTTTATGGAAAATATGGTGATTTGACTTTTTTAATTAAGATTTTGATAAATTATATTTTTTCATTTTAATTCCATAGTTAAATTATATTTTAATCAATTAATATATTAAATAGTTTGTTTTTTTGAGATTTCTTATAGATTCAATTAATATTTTAATAAAATGATAATTAACTTATTATTTCTTTCATTATTAATTATTTTTTGAAATAAAAAAAATAAAATTGAGTTGGCTTATTTCATTCAAGTTAATATTTAATATTAGTTTGTTATTTTCCATAAAAAATATTCTACCAGCTCTCACGAAATTCTACCAGCTTACGAAGAAATAAATTGATATCGTAACGAAGTTCATACGGCAAGCGAATCTATTGATATAGGTTTATAAGGTTTATTAGTAAGACAGTAACACCTTTGGACGGTTGAACACAAACACCTTCATAGGTTCATATTGTTTGGAAAGAATGGCCACCTTTCCATTTCCCGGCTCATACTGTATTTTTCTTTTCCACGAATAAAATTAATTAGATATGCTAGCATCCATTTTTTATTACTCATTAAAGTAATATTATTTTCCAAATCTTTTAAAACTTTATTTTAATTTTTATATATTAATATTTTTATTATTTATTACCTAAATTATTAATATTTTAAATATTACATTAATTTTTTATAACGGTTTTTTTGTTTTTTCTAATATAATTGTTAATTTTTTTTGTTTTTATTTATAATCTTAAAAATAAATAATTCTATTAAATATTGCTAAAATTTTACTATTTTTATTATTAGAAAATAAAAATTTTTAATGTATTTTCATAAAATATAAATATTCAACTCGTATATTATAACTTTTAGATGATTATATTATTTTATTATTAGAAAATATTATAATACTGTATATAAAAAAGATTCATTGATATTATTAAAATTTATAGTTACCGTCTTTGTCAATCCATCAGTTTCTTGGGCAGCATTTTTATCGAGTTTTTGTTCATCCATTTTTTGCTCGTTATGATTGTCATTGAAATCTCATATTGCTCGGCCGCCAGAGCCAGATCAATTTGCAAAAATTTTTCGGTCGAGCGTGAACTTTGAAACGAAAAGTACAGTTTGGGTTATAGTTCGGTTTAAACTAAACTTAGAGAAACGAGTTTGGTGTCAAAAGATAGCTCAATAAATTAACTACAAAATGAACCTAAGCCTATACGAATTGGCCCAGATTAAAAATAAGTTACGGCCAAAATGATCACTCGTATCGGCCAATTTATAAAAAATGCCTACACGGATGATTGTTTTGGCCATAACTTTTTTTAGACTGGGCCAATTCGTATGAGCTTAGGCTCATTCTATAATTAATAATCATCTCTATCTTTTCACACCATATTTAATAAATTTTAATGAAATTTAATCTTATGATTATTTTTATTTTAATAAAATTTTTATTTTATGATTATTTTTAGTTTAATGAAATTTGTGTTACTTCATAAATAGATATGTTTCTCTTTTAATAATGTGTTAGTTTGTTAAATTGGCACTTCTTATGTAAATTTATTTTCTTCATTTTTTAAAATGTCTATTTGATAAATTTTGCATTAATTTTATTTTTTAAGATTAAATATTTTATTCAGGTTTTATAAAATAAATGCTATAATATATCTATAGATGAATTTTATTTAAAAATAATAACTATATCAATAAATTGAATAGTTTGTAAATAATTTGCCCTTCACGCAGCCAGCCAGCTAGTTTTAAGATCAACTTCAAAAATTAACGAAAAATTTAATATCTGCCGATAAATTCAGATTTCTCATGTTCTTATGTGCAGTAAGTTTTTCTCATCCTATTTTTATTTTTTCAAAAATAATTCATTATTTTAATTGTGTTTTTAATTTCATAAATTATTTTTAATTTTACTACTAATTAGAAGTAAACCAATTCGATATTTTTTTAAATTAACTTGGTTACATGTATTTTATATATACATTTATTCAATGTCTGTTGTTCTGTCTCTTTCAAGAAGTTCAAATAGTGGACATATTTATAAAAAATATAGTATATATATTTAAAAAATAATTGGTTTATTAAGAAGTTTTGCATAAAATATATACAATATATTTAAAATTAAAATAATTCAATTTAATAATAAATATTAATTGGTGGATAAGGTGATATTTATTATTTAGAATTATCAATTATTTATATTTTAATTATATTTATACTATTAATTTTCTATTTAAAAATAATAGTTTTTCTTTTTTAATGAAAAATTTATTAAATTAATGATTCTGGTATATTCTAAATGTATCCGGCTTTCTTGACTTTGATTTTCATGACTAAATATAATGATCAAAGCTTTCGAATTTTATTCAAGTTTTATTAATATGCTATTTGATTAGTAAACGTAATTTTTATTTATAAAAAATAATTAAGAAAATTTTTTCTTATTGTTTTAAGCCGTACTTTAATAGAATGGATTATAATGTGGATTACAATTTAGTATATTATAATTTAATTTTTCTCATATTGCAGATATAATTATTTGATCAGACAAGGCCAAAGAAAAGGAACTTATTGCGCACTATTTCTCGAATGTCTAGCCTCTCTGTAATTTAATATCTAAGTGATTTTCATAAGAGTTATCTAATATATCAATAAACAAATATCAAATAAACATATTTTTATATTGTAATTATGTTGTATTATAACGAAAAACAAATAAATTATACATTACATTATGGTTTATTTCTTTTAATTCTTACTGATGTTTAGGATCATATTTATCCATATTTAAAAAAATTAACTAAATTTCATTTTTTAAATTATATTTTTGTTTTAATTTTAATTTTTTATTATCATGTTATTGTAAGATTTTATTAATTATTTAAAATATTATTTTAAATTTATTGAAGATCAGATAATAATATACCATAGATAATAAAAAATCCCTAATCATTTTTCTTTATTAATACACAGAAATCCATTGTTATTTTGATTAATTTTTATAATTCATTATCATGGTTCTGCGGAAGAAAGAATCAGAATAGTTGAAGAAGTAGTAATAATATTGGGTTTAATTTTTTAAATCTTATTTATTCTATTTTCTAATTCTTTTTAATAATAAGAAAGATTTTTTAAAGAAAATAAAATTGATAAATTATTCAATCATAGAACTATTGAATTCTAATTTAATTTTAATTTTTAAAATATTTTTTGACCTAATTTTATTTTTATATTATTTTATCCTTATTTCGTTACAATACGATAGTAATAGTTTAAAATTTAATAGTATATTAATTAAGTGAAAGAAAAGGCGGCTAAGAGAAAAATAATTTAATTGCATACAATTAAAATTCTTAAATAATTTTATATTTTCTAGATATAATAATTTTTGTTATCTTTATATTAAAACCAATTTTTTATATTTTTTTATATTAATTTTTGTTTCTTACCTTTATTTAAAAATAATTTATTTAAAATGAATATGCGTGGCATAGCATATCCTTGAGAGTATTTCTATTGTTCCACTTTTTAATGAAATATAATATAATCTTAACAAAAATTTCATAATAACACTTAAATGAAATATGCACTTAAATGAAAAAATATAAACACTTAAATGAAATATGATGGTTTATACGACGGAATCGACCCATGGTTTTTTGTACCGTCGTCAATGATCGAAGTAGGGAGTCCAGTCCGGCGTCTCTTCAAGATAAAATAATAAATAACAATTAAAACACATAATTATGTAATAAATAGGGGGTTGATCCAAGAATCTTTCATTTTTCTTGTAGGTGATATTAATGTAATATGAATTATAAATTAATAATTATTTTAGAAAATTTTAATGTAATTTTCATCTTCAATTTTTTTAAATTTAAAAAATTATCATTTTTTGGATCTTTTTATCTCTTATAGATTTTGGGCTGATATCACTGTTGATATTTTATTTACCAGTTACACATAGGACTTCTTATCGTCTTTTTAATTTATTATTATCGTAATAATTTTCTTTAATTGGTTTATTGATAATAATTTAATTGGATTCAACAAAAAGGAAACTCAAGGTTTCAGCCGAATCCTTGGCCGTCTGGATCAATTTATTCACATTGGCTAGGTCCTTGAACCTTGCCTCGATTCCACATGTGTGAACAACCCCCACCTATTGGGTATATTATATCCTGCAGTCCAGCAGCCTAGACTTGCGAGGCCGATGTCACACACTCATGTCACTGAGCGGGCTTGCGTTAATCCTCGAAATAACGCTGGGTGGCCATTCCCTTCCTCTCCGAATCTACCGCCACCACCCCTCCATTTGAGTCGGATGGGCGGGTGGGATCTGTTGTGTACCAGAATAAATGAGGGTATCCCGTGGGAAACGAGCTTGGGTTTCCTTTTTATTGAATCCAGATATCTATCACGAGGCCAAGTGAAATTTGTTGTATATTTGCCCGTGAAATACCAACAATAAATAGAATAATAATTATTCTAATGAATAATATTTCCAAATAATAAGTTGATTAATAATAAAATAGAATTTATTGTCAGAATAAATATCCAAATAATAAATGATTGGGGAGTGAATAATATGGAAGGGAAGGAATTTATATTAGAAGCGGGTAGGGAAATGTCATAATTCAAATGAGGAAATGGTGCCAGTAAACAATCGTTTTGAGGTCAATTCAAATCCTAACCCAATACCCAACATCTCCCTTTTTAAATGAAGTCCTCCACGGCTTTCCGGGCCCATCCGGCTCCAGTACACCTGACCCAAACGGACGAAATCCGTTGACCGTGGTTCGCCGAATTAACATCGCATCCGCTTGGCCCACCGCGTGATCACAGCCTTCAGCACAGGCACGCGTACTTGGTACCTGTGGGACTTAACTAGTCGCCGGATGACCGATCCGTGCAGCCAATGCATTCGCCCTTGGCGGAAATTCAACATCTCGACCGCATCGCCAGCGTGGAATAATTTCGGATCCGTATTTCCGTTGGATGAATAGCCATCTCCAAATGCTGAATCCCTACGGCGTTCATTGCCGTAAAAATATAAACCGAACTGATCTGTTCTGGGCCTTCTTCGGTGTGTGTCTTCCTAATCCATTCCAGGGAGAACATTCAATGCCCGAATCCATGGGATGCCTAACAAATAATGGCAAATTCCCTCGCTCACATAAGCCTCAAGCTTCTTAGGCGGTTGCTCCTCGAATCTCACCAAGCACTACATTTTGCCCTGAATCTTCATGCACTGTCCGTTGCAGTCCTTGATGTCTACTTCCGGTAGCATCAACGTCGGTCTCATGAGCTTGTCCCATGTCTCCGAGCAAATCATTGCAAACTGTGCGCTGGTGTCAACCTTCATGTTGACATCAATACCATTGATGGTGACCGATAATGTCCACCAATCTGCGTGTCCAATGTCCGTTGCCAAACAATATGCGTCCACTTGTACCGTGTCTACGGCCCGAGATCTCTGCTTCTCCGTCTTGGCCTTCCCTTTCAGTTCTGGACACATGTTTGCTAGGTGGCCCTTCTGCTGACACCTGAAGCACGTCGAATTTCGATGTCGACATCTCCGAATGCTATGTCCAGCATGGACACAAGCGGCACATTCTTCATCTGATGAATCACTGCGAACCGATTCACTGTCTTTCGGTTCCGGTTTATGTGCCTTCTTCCCCTTTCCATGCCGTTCCTTCCATTGCTGCGGGTGTGCCCGGACTGGATTCACCTCCAAATGGGCTTTGCTGGGCTGTGCGAGCGATTTAGCACCGTCTGGAATCAGCATAAATGTCCGGCATTCTTCACCCAATTGCTCCAACGTCATGTCCGCATTTTTCTTCCGTGACTCTTCAAGCAACTGCAATCACCGCTGTCGAAGGTCATGGTACTCGTCTTGCAATCCAGCAACCATGATTAAGCATTTCAGTGTCTCCTTCGACAAATCCAAATCGGCATGCCGCATTGACCTTTAAGATAAAATCGGCAACTTCTTGCCCAGCGGTTTGCTTCAGCTTAAGACACATGAATCTATGCACGATGAGGGAACGCGAATCTCCGAAGAGCGATTAGAGTTGTTTCACGACATCCTTGAATTTCAGCTCATCTTTTGGCAGAATTCGCAAAACGCGCGTACTCGGGTTCCTTCAGCTTCCCGACGAGCAAGCGGATTTTCGTTGCATCCTAGCTCATTTCCATCCTCTTCGATGTACTTACCATAACGTTTGTACCAATGCTCAAACATGAAACCACTGTCCGGGTCATATGCAAATTTTCCTAAGCGTGAGTCGAGCGATGATTCGAACGATGCGGCACTGGCCATTCCGGAATTTGAGCTCTGGCCATTCTGCTGCTGCATCAGTTCCTGAATCACAGCTATGAGCTGTTTCATTTGATCTTCCATCCTTGGATCCGGTTGATAATGCTGCACTCTTATATGTCCTATTTGCAACTATCACATTCTGTCGCCTAGACAAGGGGCCAAGAGTGTGTGTTTTTGTTGAACTGTTGAATGTTGCCTAGACAATCAAAATTAGCACAAAAAAACTTTCATAATTATTTGCAATTTAATGAAAGTGAATAGAAAAATCTTATTCCTTAATATATAAAAGGCAAGATTGTGCATAATTTCATACTGATTATTATGGTATAAAATTTTTTTGATATTCCGACAAAAAGATTGAAAAAAGTCAAAATTATCACAAATTTTAGTTTTTCTGAAAAATTATGATTTTTTTGTTGGAATTTCGAAAAAATTATGCCATCAGAATCACCATGAAATTCTGAATAACTTTGTCTTTCATAGAATTAGTCTAACGGGTCTAAGAAAAAAGTAAATATTATAATTTAGAACTGTTAAAAATTTATTTATAATTGAATTAATTTATTATAATATTTTTTAATTTTATAATAAATTTTTCAGTTTTTAACTTGTTATAGATTTATTACAGTTAAATTTCAATATAATGTGAATTTATAATTATATTTAATTGTATTTTTATTTGTACCATGAAGTTTTATTATATTTATAATAATTAATATTTAAACTTAATAATTAAAATTATAAGTTACAGTGTAATTTTAAAAAAGTTTTTAAAGACCTATATTATTATTGAAATAAATTAATTATTAATTTTGAGTTTATCAAATAATATATTTTATACTATTAAAAAATGGATTAAATTAGCATTAATAGAATATAAGTATTTCTCGCAGACAAAACATCGTGGTCTATCGCCTCTGCGCTCAAATTTTATTGAATTCAATAATTGTATAAAGCAAAATGATAAATAAATTTTTTTTCTAATTTTATTTTAAATATTAATGAATTTTTTTATGAATTTCTTAGATAAGTTTTTATTATTCTCTTATATTTTTAGTTAGTATATATGTATATTCTATATATTTAATAACAATTTGAAAAATATTGGATGTTTTCCCCCTACTAATATATTTTTTTAATTAAATAAATATTTATTATATATAGTCACGATAAAGGAGATAGTTATGCAGATAGATGATGATTTGAGGCTGAAAGTGTTGTTTATTTTGGTATATAATCTATTTTACTTGGAGCGGCTGTCGATAAAACGGGTATTGGATCATGATTGAAAGTGTGCTAAAATTCTTTTTAATCATTTTTTATAATTAATATCAGATGATGAACGAATAATCGATAGGTTGAATTATATAAATCATTTTAAATAGAAATTTATTTATTTTAATTATTGCTTTTAAGATATTTTGTAAGCGTTCTATAATTATTGCACCTTCTTATAAAAAATATTAGACCACTTTTATAATATTTATTTATACTTATTATATTTAATAATATATTCAATATTAAATTAAAATTATTAAAAATATAAATAATAATGAAACTAGAATTAATTAATTAGAATTAATTTTTTGTAATATTTTCACTAAACCATAAAAAAAATTTTATTGAAGAATTATTTGTAATATCCTATGAAAATTATTCATTTTTTATTTTTTTTCTTTAAATTCCCAAATATCCCAAATATGTATTTATTTTTTACTTTAATTATGTGATATGCGTCGAACCATAACTCTGTAGTTGCAGCACATTGATGATTTAATATTTATCATGGTGAATTTAATATTTATCATTTTTCATTTATTGAGTTATTTGATTTATTAGTTTTACTTTGAAGAATTTTTTTATTTTTATTCTAATCTACAAAAAATAATTATTTAAATATTAATTTAATTTATTATTTGAATTATAACATCTAAAACTTAATGTTTTATTTTCCAAAAAGTAATTAAAACTTTTAAAATTAATGAAGAGAGTAATTATTAAAAATTTTCTCTCTAATTTTTTGAAAAAATAAAGATAGCATGAATATTTAATGTGACAAAAGTTTGATAAATGATTTAGTTAAAAAGCTTTGTTTATTCCTTTTATTACTTCTATATTTTAAATCTTATTTTTATTTTTCATTTTATTTGCAGTAAATTTAATAAATAAAATCATTTAAATTCATCGTGCAGAGCTCTGTTATTGCTTCCATTTTTATTGCCTTTATTACTTTTATAATAATTATTTATATAATAATTTTATTTTATTATATTTTTAATATAAAAAATAAAATTATTAAAATTATGTTGAAAAATTATTCAAAAAAAGAAAAAATTTAAACCCACAATTTTTGAACCGGAATTGTCTTTTTACGTTGTTGTCGATGGATCTTATGCATATGAATTACTCCCAAATTTTCTAAAATTATCAATTTATTAATAATTAATTATAAATTCTAATTCTAATATGTTAATTATTTAAATTTTAATTTTATATATGGTAATATATCAAATGGATTATTAGAAAAATTATGCCTATTTAAAATTGCAGTTATATCAATGTACATCATTAGTTATATAAATGTAAATCATCAATGTACATCGTAATATTTTTATAAAAACTTCATTGATTAAAATTTTTTAAAACTTTAAAAAATAAATATTTTATTGGGCTTTAAAATATTATTCTTAATTATATTTTTTATTAATAGAAATTATAGCATTGTAGGAAGTTTTTTATATATAATGCATTATTCAATTTTCTAATTTTGAATAAAATTTTCTGTCAATATTTGATTTTTTACAGTTCAGACCAATCAAAATTATTAAGTTTCGTCCCATAAAAAAATTCGTCCCATATTTAATTTTTATTAGTTGATTTTAATATATCTATTTTTTGGTTTTGTTTATAAAAGCAATTATAAAACTTGCTTTCTTCATTGTTTTAATTTTATTGTATATTTATATCTTTAGGTCCAAAAAATTAATTTATTTTTTATCTTTAATAATAACGAATAACCATTCATATTGAGTTAAATGTATTTATCAATTTTAAATAACACTTAAAAAATCTAAAGCATTGCTGATAAATATATAAATAACATAGTATCGATACATGCTAAGTCCATCTTTCGCAGCATACGGATTTGGAGACCTAGGGTTATCAGTTCGGCATTAAGATCGTCGTCTTTATTTTATCCTAAAATTTGTAAAAAATAATGTTTTTTTAAAGAAAATATTAATGTTTTATTTTATGGCATAATTATAAATCTTTTGCCGTTTTTTTAAGGGAGTTTATTATATAGATTATCTATTTTTATTTTTTTTAAATTAAATAAACAAAATATCATAAAAGATAAAATTGATAAATATTTTGATTTTTAATTATTTTATTTATAAATGTATATTTTTTAAATAATTAAAACTTTTATTTAAATCTTTTTATTTAAAAACGGAAAAATTGTATTTTTGTTATGGTGTGAAGGTGCCACAATATTTGATTCTCATTGTTTTAAATTCTTAATTTATTAAATTAAATAAAAAATTTAGTTCTTAAATTTATTTTTTTCTTTATATACATATATTAGGTTTTAGAGAATGATTATTTTTTGAATTTACTTTAATTATTTCACTTTTTATTAATAGATGGGAAGATCGAATAATCTTTCCAAGTTAATCATCTTATCCAATATGGGTATCATATTTTGATTTTATTATAGATTACATGTAGAATTTATATTTTATAATATTTTAAACCATTTTTATAAAAGAAATGGCTTAAATTTTTCATTCTAAATCATTCTATGAATTCAATTTTAATTTTCAAAGAAAAATCTAAACTTTAAATATATTATTAAATTTTAAATTTTATTAAATATTTATATGTTTCATAAATTTTTAAAAATTATTTAATTTATTCAATAATTTATTAACCTATTTATAATTGTTTGTAATAAAAATATCATAGATATTTTGATTCAATTTAATTCTTAAGAATTTAATAAATTGGTGTCCACTAAATCATTAGAATTTTTATGGGCTACATATGTACATGTCCATTCAGACTCACATTTATCTGGCATTCTTACATATTTCAAAATTTTCGTTTAGATAATTTTTTAATAAAAATTATTTATTGCTTACAATACACTATGAAAATAAAAGTTCACTTCATCTACATATGAAAATGCTTCGATCTAATTTTTAATCAATTTTTATAAAATTTTAAATGATTTGAAAATATGTTTTGAATTTTTAATTTAGAATGTAAAATGTTTTAAATAATTTATTTTAATATTAATGATGTAATATATATGTAGAAAGATTTCCAAAATTAATAAAGAAAATTGATAAATCTTTTTTGGACTTTATATTTCAGATTTGGACTTTATATTCAGATTATAAATGCTTTAAAATATTTCATTTCAACTAATCCCATAAAGCGAAGTTATTAATTTTTAAAAATATTTCAATAAAGCAGTAATTTATTCATATTAAAAAATATTGACTCTCAATGAAATGATTTTATATAAAAAATTATTTTTTCATAAAGATGTTTAAAAAATAAATTATTAATAAAATTCGCTAAAGTAGATAATAAAACCTTATAAAAATAAATTTATAAACTTTTTTAAGAACCAGTATTATTTTTATAAATTTTTATAAAAAATTTATTTTTATAATAGTAATTTATTAACCAATAATATTCCTTAATTTATAAATTCAAGTATATCATGGATAACCGAATTTCTGACGCGGCATGTGGATTGCTGATACACACTATGATATTAGAACCCATTGTTAAATATTTAGATATTCGACTGTACTAGTGTCTTATAGCATATAATTATTGAATGATAATAATATATATAATTTTTTTATTATAATCCTATTTGATAGTTAATCATTAATTTTATCCATTCATATAAATTTGTAAGAGTTTTAATCAGTTTTAAAAAGGTAAGTATCAAAAGTTTTCTAGTTTTCATTAAATGAAATTTTATAACTTATAAAATCAATAATAAAAAATTCATAATAATTTTGTTATTTATAATAAAAATTTAGACGCAACGATTTATGTGTTTCTTTTATTTATTCGTAATATTTTGAAAATTAATTAAATAATCACTTTTCTTCCGTTACGTTTTTATTCAAAAGAGTTCGCTTTTCGATATATTTTTGATAATAAGGTCATGATAGGTTTTATTTAGTTTAATTGTAATTAGTTTTATTTAAGGAGCTATTTTTTAAAGTGAGATAATCATTATTAAATATATTTTTTGGTTATTATTATTCAAATAATAAAAAGAAAAGTGATTATTTAATTATAATAGTAATTTATTAACCAATAATATTCCTTAATTTATAAATTCAAGTATATCATGGATAACCGAATTTCTGACGCGGCATGTGGATTGCTGATACACACTATGATATTAGAACCCATTGTTAAATATTTAGATATTCGACTGTACTAGTGTCTTATAGCATATAATTATTGAATGATAATAATATATATAATTTTTTTATTATAATCCTATTTGATAGTTAATCATTAATTTTATCCATTCATATAAATTTGTAAGAGTTTTAATCAGTTTTAAAAAGGTAAGTATCAAAAGTTTTCTAGTTTTTCATTAAATGAAATTTTATAACTTATAAAATCAATAATAAAAAATTCATAATAATTTTGTTATTTATAATAAAAATTTAGACGCAACGATTTATGTGTTTCTTTTATTTATTCGTAATATTTTGAAAATTAATTAAATAATCACTTTTCTTCCGTTACGTTTTTATTAAAAAGAGTTCGCTTTTCGATATATTTTTGATAATAAGGTCATGATAGGTTTTATTTAGTTTAATTAGTAATTAGTTTTATTTAAGGAGCTATTTTTTAAAGTGAGATAATCATTATTAAATATATTTTTTGATTATTATTATTCAAATAATTTTTTATTTTAGGTAATAAATTTAAATTTGAATAAATTTATAAGGACTCTCATAGTTTATTAATTATTTCCAAATTATTATAATAAAATTTTAAATGAAATTTTTCTTTTATTTTTTTATTTGCTTGTCTTCTCTTAATTTTGATTTTAGAAAGTGAACGATTTTATTATATTTACAACAATATTATTTTATTTAA